>APFE030150420.1:21882-40180 GCA_000404065.3 Pinus taeda | reverse complement strand
CACTTCCTTACAAGATACAAATTCCAGCCCCTGGATCTCTGTGATGAGGGATCCATATATAGATGATTGCAGGGGGGTGAGTCAGCTTCTAGGATTTTTATTAGTGTCCTCTCTCTAATAGTTCTTGATTCCACTTGGAGATTGATGATGTCTTACTCATCCCTGGGCTAATTCAGAGAGGAAAGTGTCACAGGAGAAGTTTCTGGAAGATTCCATGATCATCCACCTTGCAAAATGTCTCTACCATTTGTCTACTCTCGCCCGTCGCACCCTACAGAAGGGCATTCCAGTATGCATCACACTTTTTACACTGAGCAGGTGAGATGCATCGCACCCTCTGCACTAGGCAGTCTGTACAGTCCAGTTTTGACCAGTTCTGAGCAGTTTGTTGTGGAGAACTTTTGGGAGATGATATAATTAGTTGACCTTGTTCCTTTAGGGCATGAAGAAACACTTTTAGGGACTTAGGAGCCCTTGGTTTATGGACATGTATGATTGGGGTTGCAAGTGCCCAAAAATATCTATAACAGTTGCCCCCCAAAGCATGAGGTCGTTAATCTTTTGATGTCGGGTGAAATGCTTTATCATGAGGATCCGAAGTTTTTTCAAGCTAGAAGGCAACCTATAATAAGATACAATACAATACATTATCTTCATAATATTTTTCATGATCTAGCTGGGGCGGGCATTCCCATGCTCAGCTTTATAAATTCATTTTCATGTACATAGGACAAACAACCATCTATGTAGCAGACTGATGATTCAGACGGAGTCATCATCCTTTGATTCAGATGATCATCTATTCAGCAATGATGTACATTTGATGTCTTTATATTCCTGAATATATCACAGCCCGGATGGAGGAAACTAGATCCGGGGTCTTCAAACTCGTTCAATCTTCACTCGGAGTACAAGTCGATCCATGTGAAAGATGTTCTAGAGTTGAACATGGAAAGACATCACCTGATTACCAGCCAATGATGTAAGCTATTAACAAGCGCGAGAGGAATCACTGATAATGATGATGACCCTCAAGGTACTACAGTACAATTCACGTGGTGTGAAAAAGGGACTTGGCGTCGAACACCACACAAAATCTTTCGGTCGAAGGCCAAGGATGTAAACTTGTCGCCGGAAGTGAGAAACTTGCCATTGAGGCATGCAAGCTTCAAAGTACTGAAAGGGTTGTTCCTAGGTCGACTTCTTGGATAATGAGTTGATGTCGAAAAGAGGCGACCCGTCATAAGAGGGCCTTAATGAATCCCAAATCTATGACACGTAATGGAGCAAATGATTCTGGAGGTGAAAATGATCTGATGATACAAGGTTCAGGGTGGCGGTCATGAAAGAATGGAGCATGAATGTATTGTAGCGAATGAGACACAGGTGAATTCTCTGAGTGACTTCTCTTGAACATACCGGTGACACTAAAAATGGATTGGTAGAGTTAACCCCAAAAATGGATGGTATGATGGGCCAATGGTGATATGACCGGTGAACGGAATAACCCAACCTGACTCGAACGTGGAGTGAAAGTGTCATGTTCAAGAGCGACTTGCTACCAATAAAGTTTCTTCAAGTTTTCTTCCCAATTTTCCCCAGTCATTGCTTACCAGTACCTCTTTATTTTTATCGGGCGAACCCATGGCTATGTTTTAACGAGCCTAGCGATAGTGAAACTCATTCTCGTCCATTTGGACAAGTTTGTCGCTATTGATTTTAACGAGTTTAACGACAATGATAACTTGGTCCTTTTTCAATTTTAGAGAGTATGAAAAGGGACGGAAAGGAAACTCCAATAATCTTTTTCCGTCATATAATCCCTTAAGTCCGAAAAGTATAAAATAATACGAAAGAGATGAAATTTCGATAGTTTTAACGAGCCAAACAAGACAAGCGCTCGATATTTTTGTGTAATAATCCCTCAAGTACAAAAAGATTAAAATCTAGAGGAGGGATAGCACTCCCGGTAAATTTAACGAGCTGGAGAGGCCAATTGCTCGGCAATATTTTCATATTTTACGAGTCAGGTGAAAAGATCTTAAAGGAGACTCATTTTCTGAGGAACGAGTGATAATTTCGGGTAGCAGTTGATTCTAGGTAAGGTCTGGAATTTTCCAATCACGGTAGTGTCACAAGGATGGCTAACAAGATCACTCGTCACAGATGTTCCTCAAAATGGGTAAACAATCAAATGGAGGCGTATGATCGGCTAAAACAGAGTGGAGGTGATGATGAGAACATGACCAATGCTCAAAAGCTGATGATAATGCATTCACAATGGTTATTTACAGGGGATTGGTTCATTTTTTAATGAGCTTAAACTCTGGGGGGAAACATTTTCTCATTGCTTAGGTTTAATTTTTAACGAGCTTGAACTTCACATAAAAACTGCTCATGCCATTCATATAATAAGGACATCTCATTGATAGATTCCATTTTTTATGGAGCTTGCGCCTTTCGAAGCTTTGCTCCACATCCTTTCGCATGCAAGCTAGGAATGACCAATTATTGTCCCAGGGGTTAGTTAACTACTAAGGTCAGGTAGGAAAAATTTTCCTTTACTTCGTCGGTGCCATTTGGCCCCTGCAAAGGCAAATGATCGACTTGACCACTCACCCAACTTAAGGAGTTGAAGTCAGCAGAACTACAGTTAGCATTACGTTGGTCGCTTTTCACTTGCTCGCAAAAAGGTTTACATGCCCCCAGGCATAGCAAAGTAGAGTTTCTAGATTACCCTTCAATTTTCAGACAAAACATTTGTTCTATAGGGAAAGGCCTACCTTCTAACAGAGGTATCTTATTCTGGTATAATTCCCTCTTCCTATACGGACGGGTATCAGACTAGTCATATATCCTTCGCAGAAACCTACTCTATGCCTAGAGTTTTCCTACCGGAACAGGCTGGGGTGCATGCCCCCTGGGTTTCATTCATTTCCTCATGAATTACTCGCGTTCTTCAGGTGGACGGACTGGAGATTGATGAGACATTCCTTGCATGAAAAGACCATTTAGGGATGGAATTTGACTATTAGCTATGTGTGAACCGGGGAACGAAAGCTGGTCTACGAGCTCGACCACTCGGCCTTCATGCGGAAAACACATTACTCTAAAGAGTGAGGAGACAATGGCTCCCATGCTATAAATATAGTCACGCCCAAGGAGTAGATTATAGTCTAGAGGTCCTTGGACTACCATTACATTCATATAAACTATTTTCCTTCTCAAAGTCATAGGCACATTTGGAAGGATCCCTAACGGTCGACTGGTTCCTTTGTTGAAGCCTGTTAGATTTCTCATTTCAGGAAGAAGCGATGGCGAACCAAGCACTTTCCAAGCAGTTGAGGAAAGGATAATCACAGAAGCCCCTTCATCTATGATAGTGCCAGCCATGACCATTCTGTATGCTTGTACAATGATTCAAAATGGAACATTACATGGTAGACGGGGTCTGCCTAGTAGATTCCAATCGAAGGAAACGACTAGGTTGCTTGGAGGTGGGACCAAATAGATGGTCGGATATGACTTTGAAGAACTTCCTTCCTACGGTAAAGGAATGGGTAGATTTCCCCCATGTTCATCGGAGTCTATGTTTATGAAAATAATTTGAACGGTGTCGTTCTCATTCTCTTCAGTGACTGTATCATCTGAAGATGGACCTTCTGAAGGAAAGACCGGGTCAACTACCACCTCAACCTTTTGACTTTCGTCTGGTGTGGATTTCTAGGGTTTATCTTCAATGATAGATGCTTCGACTGGCCATAATGGTGTGTCAGTCAAATTTTCAACTAGTGATGGAGTCGGAAAGAGTTTCTTATATCCAGGAGGAAGCCGTAGTAGTGACGCCGGACGGTTATCCAAAACTCTTTTAGCTTCATCTAGGAAGGGACAACGGTGGACGACGTGATCACCTTCACATAGTTTACAAGGAAATTTACATTTCCTCTTCTGTCCAGATACTTCGCTTTCACTAGTTAACGATGTACTTTCAACATGATCAGAGTTTGATGACACTAGATTGTGCAAACGAGGAGACCAGTCCCTTAAGATCCGAGGGATGCAAGGACAATCTCGATGATAGTGGTCTCCTTTGCAAATGACACATGGAGATTTAGGCTTGGATGGTGCAGTGTGTGGATTTTCGTTAGATGATGCACGGTTTCCCCTTTTTTCCTTTGGCTCCTTCTTCTTCTTTTCCTTCTTCTCCTTCTTAGTTACTTGATTTTCAGCTTTACCAACTTCATCAAGCGAAGAGGAAGGAGGAGAGGGAGAAACAGACGAAGTAGAAGGTTGGGGGATAACTCTAGTATCATCTAGTTGTTGACTTGATTGTTCAGGAATTACAATGTTCTGAACGACAGAGGTAGAGAAGAGCCATATGGGCAAGCCAATCGTCAATCCTGGAAATGAAAATGTGGCCATATGAGGTGCACCAACATCTCCCCAAGAGGAGAAAGGACTAGGATTTCCTCCAAGGGGAAATCCTTGGTTGGTAGACTCCATTTTCCTCAACCTAAAGTCCAACGTGGGAACAGTGATATTATTCCGATTAAAATAAATTTTAGATGCTTCGACACAACTTGTTTTTTCAATTTTTAAGAGTCGAGAAAAAACAAAAGATGACTCTAGTCGCCTTTGATTTTTAATGAGACTGAAGTGATAAGTGCTCAGATGGACCTTTTCCTTTAAGGAGTCTGAAAAAGAACGAAAGGGACTACTCTGGAAATCTAGACAGAGGGATTACCAAACCAATCGCAAAACTGCAGAATACTTTTTACGGTATGACAGTCAATCTTCCTGAATGTTGTGTTCAGTGCATTGCGATCGATAGGGCGGCAGACACAACATCCTAAGGATAGAGGATATAGCCTATTGTGGTCTCCCAATATATACTCGATGGTACGTAGGAGCACAAGTCCGTACTGGCACTTGTCATCTCAAAGAGGAGGAGTCACCCAACCAGCAATGAAAGCGATAGTTACCAGGCTCCACGACGCCGAAATACGTCTCTAGCCTAGACTTCTAAATGTTGTACGTTAGGTTCCAAAGCATTTTTATGTTCATTGAATTTATTTTACAGTTGATCTTGCTTAAGAAATTTGCCTTTCAGGTTCACCGCGTGATGGAGATATATAATTCCTAAAATGCAATCTAAGATGATAAACAATCATTTAATCTTCTTTCTGCAATGAAAATCCTAGCTACTAAGGAAAGAGAAATGAGATTCTTTCAATATAGAGCACAGAGCACACACTAGATGCATTGTCCTAAATCAAACCAACAAGCAGTCTAAATGCAAATGCACATGCAAGTATTTTTTTCAGCCTTCTTAATGTGTGAATGACAAGAAGAATGCTAAGTACAAATCTGAATTATCTTTTCAAAGCGACAGTACTAACAACTTTTTCTTCAAAATACGAAAGGAAGATAATGATGACACTTTGCAATTTTGAATTGAAAACTGCTTTCGACACTTGAAAAACTAATAATTCAAATCAAATACAAGAGTAACAGTATAATAAACCATAAAGAACAATAGGATTCTCTTCTATGACTGAAAATGACACTTGCAACACTTCCAAATCAAGAAACGATAGTTCGATTACGCTACTTTTTTGTAAAAGAGAATTGAAAATCGCACACAATACACAAAACAATTCACAGTTCTTTGCACAATGGAGGTGGAATGATGGAAAGGAAGGGATTTCCACAGAGGTGTACTGATCACAGACAGCTAAAACTCCATAATAAAGCTGAAGAGAGTGAACAAAAAACCAAAATCTGGAAGCAGAAGAGGTCTTGTCTGATTAGCGCACCGGTAACACAAGGAAAGTGCGATGCAACGCACCTACTGCACACGGGAGGTGCGATGCATCCAGATTCCCAAGAGTAGAAGGTGCGATGGTCCAGGGACGAGACTTCAACTTGGTTCTTGGTCACAATTTGCAGCTCAGTTTAGGGATTTAGGCCGAGCAAGTGATGTTCAGTAAATATAAATCACAAGGGTTGATCTAATGAGGTTACTATAGCCACCACCAGGGCAATTAGAATGCTTGGAAGTCGATTGTTCATCTTATAAACAAAACCTGGAGATATACTGAAGCAGCATTGATCTACTTTGCACTTGCATAGAAAATGCAGTTCGAAGGCTAACTGGCTTGACTTCAGGCTCTGTCTATAAGTTTATAAAACAAAAAAATATAGACAAGCAAACAATCTATTCGCTCCCCAGTGGAGTCGCCATTTTGTTATCATGAAATCTAGTGTCCACTCGGAGCTGCTAGTCCCACCAAGACTGGTAGCTATCTTAGAAACAAACAAACTAAAACCACTTTCGTTTTCCTTTATGAGAAGTAGACAAGAGGGGAACAAAGGAAACCAACCTCAGTCTTGCACTTCGTTCCTTGCTTGGTTCCTCTCTATTGTGATAGATCTTCACCACTCCTTCTTCGTCTACCCAGCTTCAAAGAGCACCTGTGGAATCAAAGCAGCATAATAACATCGAAGAACAGAGATCTATAATCATAAACAATACAAGACCATATATGTATTGACCACACAAATGCATATATCATCAAACATACAAGAATGTGGAGGAAAACGTGAATAGCATTATTAATATCAAGAATAGAAAAGAGGATTACAACCAATTGTTCTGACCCAGTGTCATCCTCTCAGCATGAAACCCCTTCTTCACCTCATGAAAAGCTTAGATCACCCAACACTATGATGTTGCACCTGGAAACCAACAGCACTTCCTTACAAGATACAAGATTCCAGCCCCTAGATCTCTGTGATGAGGGATCCATATATAGATGATTGCAAGGGGGTGAGTCAGCTTCTGGGATTTTGATTAGTGTCCTCTCTCTGATAGTTCTTGATTCCACTTGGAGATTGATGATCTCTTACTCATCCCTGGGAGAATTCAAAGAGGTAAGTGTCACAGGAGAAGTTTCCGGAAGATTCCATGATCATCCAACTTGCAAACTGTCTCTGCCATTTGTCTACTCTCGCCCATCGCACCTTACAGAAGGGAATTCCAGTATGCATCGCACTTCTTACACTATGCAGGTGAGATGCATCACGCCCTCTGAACTGGGCAGTCTGTATGGTCCAGTTTTGACCAGTTCTGAGCAGTTTTCTGTGGAGAACTTTTGGGAGATGATGTAATTAGCTGACCTTGTTCCTTTAGGGCATGAAGCAATACTTTTAGGGACTTAGGAGCCCTTGGTTTATGGACATGTATGATTGGGCTTGCAGTGCCTGAAAATTTCTATAACAGTCACCAAGCTAAAAGGACATGCAACACTTTGGTGGGATGGAGTGTAGGTAGAAAGAAAGAGTATTGGAGAGAAACCAATCAGAAATTGGAATAGAATGGTAGCAAAGCTAAGAGGTAAGTTTCTACCAAGTAATTATCGGAAAACCTTGTTCAAACAAATGCAGAACCTTAGACAGAGGTCTATGATAGTGAGAGAATATATAGAGGAATTCTATAAGGTAATTATAAGAGTTGGACGAACTCAGGATACATATGAGAAGGTGGCTAGATATGTGAATGGTCTTAGGATGGGAATTCAAGATGAAATAAGTATATTGTCTCCTAAAACAATAGAAGAAGCTTATCAGGTGGTACTGAAGGCTGAAGAAAAACTCATAAGGAAGTAGTCTTCCAGAGGAAGAGGTACTTTCTGAGGAAATGGAAGTCAAGGTGGTAGAGGAAGATCTACAACACCTAGAGATGGAGCTAGCGGCAGCTCAACCCAGCATGCAACCATAGGAGGTGATGCAGGTGGCAGAGGGAGCTTTTCTAGAGGAAGAGGAGGCAGATGTAGAGGAAGAGAAGTAAGATGTTACAGATGTAACAAACTGGGACACAAACTTTTGAGTGCCCAGAGAATGCAGGAACAAGTCAGAGGAATGCAATTGTTGCTCAAGTTGAGGAAGAAGCAGCAGCAGTGATAGAAGAAGAAGATGTACCAGAGAGAGGAGAATATTTGGTAGTCAATAAAGTTTTGCTCAAGCCAGAAAAGGAGATAGTTGAACCATCACAAAGAAAGACTTTGTTCAGAACAGTGTGTAAGATTCGAGGGAAATGTTGTCAGATGATCATTGATAGTGGCAGCACTGATAATTTGGTCTCTACAGAAGTGGTGGAGAAATTGAAGTTGAAGACAACGAGACATCCAACACCTTACAAGGTCTCATGGTTACAAAAGGGAAATCAGTTGTTAGTGAATGAACAGTGTGAAGGGGAGTTGCAGTTGGGCAAATATAAGGATAAAATTTTATGTGATGTGATGCCCATGGATGTGTGTCACATATTGATTGGGAGACCTTGGCAATATGACAGAGGAGCTATGCATGATGGGAAAAAAACACCTACAAGTTTGGTAAAGATGGTGTCAATCATACATTGTTGCCTATGGAAGAAGAGGATGCATCAGGAAAGAAGACTGATCCAAAACTCTATTACTAGGAGGAAAGGAATACTTACATTAGATTGAAGGAAATGAGGTAAATTTTGTTGTAGTTTGCAAGCCCAAATTAATAATGACTTCTACTAAAGTTTCTGATTTACCCATTGAAATTCAAGAAATGTTGGACAACTATTGTGATATCATTTTTGATGATTTTTCTAATGAGTTACCACCCATTAGAAGAATTAACCATCATATAGCTTTGATTCCTGGAGCAAATCTACCAAACAAAGCAGCTTACAAAATGACTCCCACAGAAAATGAAGAGGTTAGAAAGCAGGTTCAGAAACTGCTTGACAAAAGACTAATTAGAGAAATTTTGAGTCCTTGTGCAGTACCAACAGTGTTGAGTCCAAAGAAAGATGGAGGCTGTAGAATGTGTATTGATTCAAGAGCCATCAATAAAATCACAATCAGGTACAGATTTCCTTTACCTAGAATTCAAGATTTGATGGATTGTTTGAGTGGAGAAAAGTATTTTACAAAACTAGATCTTAAGAGTGTGTATCATCAGATAAGGATCAGAGAAGGGCATGAGTGGAAAGTTGCTTTTAAGACAAATGAAGGATTGTATGAATGGAGAGTAATACCTTTTGGGTTGTCAAATGCACCAAGTTTATGAGACTCATGAATGAAGTTCTTAAGGAATTTATTGGTAAATTTGTAATAGTATATCTGGATGATATATTAATTTACAGCAGGTTTAAGGAAGAGCACACGAGACATCTAAATTATGTCTTACAAAGGTTACAGCAAGAGAAATTATTGTTGAATTTGAAGAAATGTTCATTCACGAAAGAGGATTTAGTGTATTTGGGTTTTGTTATTCCCGCTGAAGGATTGAAGATGGATCCAGATAAGATCAAGGAAATCATGGAGTGGCCTTCACCTAAAAGTATCTTTGAGGTAAGAAGTTTTCATGGTCTTGCTAGTTTTTATAGGAAATTCATAAATAATTTTAGTAAGATCAATGCTCCTATTGCTGAGACTATAAAGAAGGATAAACAACCATCTAGATGGGTTGTTGAAGCATAAAAGAATTTTCAGTTGTTGAAGAGGAAGATCACTGAAAAACCTATTTTGGTTCTACCTGATTTTAGTAAACCTTTCCAAGTGAAATGTGATGCCAGTGGAGAAGCTATTGGAGGTGTTTTAAGTTAGGAAGACAAACCTATAGCTTATTTTAGTGAAAAGATGAATGATTCAAAGAAGAAGTATTCTTCTAATGATAAAGAGTTTTATGCAGTTGTGCAGTAACTAAAGAAGTGGAGACATTATCTAATGTCAAAAGAGTTCATACTTTATTTAGATAACCATGCATTGCAATATATTATGCAGCAGCCAAAGCTTAACCAAAAACATGCCAAATTTGTAGAGTATCTTCAAGGTTTCCACTTTACCTTGAAGCATATAAATGGCCAATCAAACAAAGTTGCAGATGATTTAAGTAGGATAAATACATTATTTCAAGAGAGTCAAATTCAAGTGTTGGGTTTTGATTTTCTTAAAGAATTGTATGAGACATATTTAGATTTAAAGAGGCATTTGAAGCTTGTAAGAATCTTGTTTTCATGGATAGGAATAAATGGTTGGATTATTTCTTACAATATGGATTGTTGTATAAGAGAAATCAGTTGTGCATACCAAATTGTTCTATGAGGTAGAACTTAATCAAAGAAAAAAATAGTGGTGGACTTGCATGACATTTTGGTATAGATAAGACTTATGAACAGTTGAACAGATTTTATTTCTGGCCGAAAATGAGATCTGAAGTGGAAAAGTATCTGAAAACTTACAAAGTCTGTCAATATGCAAAGGGAAGAAGCCAAAACACAGGTTTGTATGTTCCATTACCAATTCCAAATAGGACTTGGGATATGGTAAGTATGGATTTTGTTCTGGGCTTACCAAAGACTCAAAGAGGAAATGATTCAATTTTTGTTGTAGTGGAAAGATTTTCAAAAATGGCATATTTTATTCCATGTTATAAAACTAGTGATGCTACTCACATTTCAAATTTGTTTTTCAAGGAGATTGTAAGATTGCATGGGTTGCCTAAGAGTATTGTCTCAGACAGGGATTCCAAATTTGTTGGACACTTCTGGAGGACACTATGGAAAAAGTTGGGAACTAAAATGAGTTTCAGTTCTACTTATCATCCACAAACTGATGGATAGACTGAAGTTGTGAACAAGAGTTTGGGTAATCTTTTAAGGAGTCTTACTACAAAAAATCCAAAGCATTGGGATCAAGTATTGGCACAGGCTGAATATGCATATAATGACTCACCTAACAGGAGTACAGGGAAAATTCCATTCCATATAGTTTATGGAATGCATCCAAGAGGAGTGTCTGAGTTAAGAAACTTGGGAAAAGATGAGATGAGAAGTGCAGAGGGAGAAGATTTTGCTTCAGAAATACAAGCAATAGATGAACAGGTGAAACAACAGCTACAGGATAGCAACATCAAGTGCAAAAACAAAGTAGACATGAGAAGAAGAGAAGTGAACTTTGAAGTTGGAGATTTGGTTTTAGCACACCTAAGGAAGGAAAGATTTCCAAAGAGGGAGTATAACAAATTGAAGTTCAAGAAAATTGGACCCTACAGAGTATTAAGGAAATTTTCTGTAAATGCATATGAAATTGAATTATCCCCTGATGTTGGAATATCTCCAATTTTCAATGTTGTTGATTTGTACAATTATGAAGGTGAAATTGCAAATGATACAGAAGAAGACCAAGAGACACAGGAAATTGACTGGGTAAAACAGTTACCTACAGCAAAGGAATTACAGCCAGAAAGGATTTTAGACAAGAAAGTGTTCAAGAAAACCAGAGGATAGGAGTACTTTCAGTATTTGGTCAAATCGAAGGATCAGCCAATTGTTGAAGCTACTCGGTTAACAAAATACATGCTACAGAAATTGGGCAGTTCTGTAGAAGAGCTCATGGACATGAGCCCATGAAGAATTTTGTCCTCAGGAGTCTAATGAAGGAGCATAAGGCTTGAAGACAAATTCGAAGAATTATTCCAAAAGTACAAAAAAAAATATTACAAGCAAAGGAGTGGGATCCTTTAGCCATCAATTTCCATGTTTTTCTAGTTAAGCATAGAGCTAGAATATAGGATTTGATCATGATGTAATAAGTTTTAGTTAGTTAGTTGTAGTGGATATTCTCAAGGAGAATGCCTCGTAGGACAGATAGGGTCAATAAATTTTAGCCTTTGAATTAGGATCTGGTTGTTAGGATGAACCAGTACTTATGTAATTTTCACACTATTGTAAGAGGATTTTGACTGTTGAAGAAATTTGGCTTCCTGGAGCGAATTTAGTAAATTGGGAAAATTTAGTTTCTGTGTATGTGAATGAGAAATTCCTTGTCAAATCCCGAAGCATAATCTCCTTCAAAACCTCTGTGTTTATTGTGAAATTCGAGGGTTAATTGGTATTCTGTGAGATGGAAGGAAATGGTGTTGACTATATTAAATTTTGTGTTTTTAACTGTGTTTCTCGTGAATTATGTATGTGTGGAGCAGACGATCGAGATCAGCGGAGGAAGCCCAAGGACGCAGTGGCATGAAGATTTAATTTAGATGTTAGATCTCGGTTGAGATAGATCTACGGTGCTCGGGCGAGGAAGTTACCCGATACTTAAAGAGAAAAATCGGGTTGGAGAAAACCACAAGTGGATATTGGGCCGAGGAAAGGCTATAAGTGGTAATTCCCCCATTGGATCTAATTCCCTACACATGGTGACACTTAGCAACGAGGAGAGAGAGAGAGAAACTATTTTTCGGGCTGATTTGGAGTGCGCAAGTTAGCCGGTCAATATGCATGTGAGACGTTAGATCTGGTGGAGCGAGATCGACAGTTGACAGACGTGGAGCAGGTTCAAAGTCAGGGAATGTTGTGACCGTTAGGTCTTGAATAGATCAATGGTGAGGAAGTGCCAACGAGTTTTAGAAGGTGGATTTAAAATTTTATTAAACTATGGCTTATGTTACCATCAGGTCCGGACTAGTGGTAGTTTAGCGGAACTTCGCGAATTTTGGAGGGGTTTGCTAACTTAGCGGAAACTCGAAAGTTTTCAGTGGATGACAGAGAGCCCATTGAACCAACAATTACACTTGCAAACAGGAGTAGAAGATATAATCTCGCAATTTGGGAGATTAACACTCCTGCCTATACCTAGACCGCCATCAATCGTATCATAGGAAGGTTCGTGACAGAGTTCACAGTCGATACCTTGGTCAGTTACAGCGAAGCAGAGCACTGCTTCTTCAAGGGGCCACAAGATAAGTATTTAAAATCGTTAAATACTTGGATTAAGATGCTCTTGTGTGAAAATCGGGTTATGGAGTTACCTTGATGTTTGGGGCTACATGAAGTGGAAGGGCACTCAGGAACAAGGGAAGAATAGGCCCTGAATATAGCCCGCTAATTGAACCCCCTCTGAGTGAAGATGAGGAAGAAACACAGGCATCTCCGTAGAGCATTGTTTAGTTAATAAGACAGGGGTTCCCACGAATACCTCACCCACCCACACTGCCTCCATCTTCACCTCCGCCGCATATGCCTTTGCCTACACCACTGCCACCTTCGCCACCATTCAATATGGTGAACTCTATAAAGCTACCTATTTTCAAGGGCATAGGAAATGAAGATCCAAACCAGTTTTGGTTCGTCGCGAAGGTTATATGGGAAGCTTAGGGTATCATGGATGATCAAATAAAGAAGGCAATGTTGGTTAGTGCTTTATAGGAGCGCATGCTAACATGGTACATTAAGTACTACATTGATAATCCGATGTCTATGTTGGCAGATATGAAGACTGCACTAAATAAGGAATTCAATAGACTTAAGTCTGAGGCGCAATCAATTGTTGGATTTAAAGAGATCATGATGAAGAGTGGTGAGACATGTTATACGGGAATAGTGTCCACACGGATGCTGCTATTCCCACTAAGATGGGTGGCTATCTTAGAAACAAACAATCAAAGTCTACTATTGATTCCTTTTATGAAAATAGATGAAAGGAGAAACAAGAGGGCCAACCTGAGTCTTGCGCTCAATTTCCTCTCCTTCTTGATAGAGTTTTGTCGCTCGCTCTTTGTTTTCTCAGCTTCAAAAAGACCTGTAGAATCACAGAAACATACTACTATGCAAGAGACAAGGATCTAAATTCATAAATAGTGCAGGATAGTGCAGGATCAGATGTGCATTAACCACATACAAGCATATATAAACAAATACACAAGAATATGGAAGGAAACAAGAATAGCTTTATCTATATAAAAACTAGCAAGATGATTACAACCATGAGCAGCTCTGACCCAGCATCATCCTCTAGCTAAGAAGCCCTTCTTCACCTCAAGCAAAGAAAAATCACCCAAAACTGTGAATGTACACCAGAATACCAACAACACTTCTCTATAAGTTACAAAATTCCAGCCCCCGGATCTCTGTGATGAGGGATCCATATATAGATGATTACAGAGAGGTGAGTCATCTTTTGGGATCTTGACTAGTGTCTTCTCTCTGATAGTTCCTGCTTCCACTTGGAGAATGATGATCTCTTACTCATCCCTGGTCGAAAATGGAGTGGCAAGTGTTAGAGGGGGAGCTTCTGGAAGATTCCATGATCTTCCACCTCGCATTTTTGTCCCTGCCATTTGTCCATTCCCGACCATCGCACCCTAAAGAGGAGCAAAATAGTATGCATCGCACCCTATACATTGAGCTTTCAGTATGGTCCACTTTTGACCATTTATGAGCCGTTTTCAATGGAGAACTTCTGGGAGATGATATAATCAGTTGACCTTGCTCCTTTAGGTAGTGAAGCAACACTTTTAGGGACTTAAGAGCCCTCAATTTATGGACATTTGTGATTGGGGTTGAAGTGCCCAAAAATTTCTATAACAGTTGCCCCCTAAAGCATGAGGTCGTTAATCTTTTTTTATGTCGGGTGAAATGCTTTACTATGAGGATCTGAAGTTTTTCTCAGCTGGGAGGCGACCTGTAATAAGATAAAATACAATACATTATTTGACAACATTTTTTCATGATCTAGCTGAGGCGGGCATTCCCATGCTCAGCTTTATAAACTCATTTTTCATGTACATAGTAAAGATGATCATCTGTGTGACAGACTAATGATATGGACACATCATCCTTTGATTTGGATGATCATCTGTTCGGTAATGATGTACAATGGATGTTTTTATATTCCTGAATATATCGCAGCCCGGATGGATGAAACTAGATCCGGGGTCTTCAAAACTCAGCCAATCTTCACTTGGAGTACAAGTCGATCCATGTGAAAAATGTTTTGGAGTCGAACATGGAAAGACATCGCCTGATTACCATCTAATGATGTAAGCTGTTAAAAGGCGCGAGAGGAATCACCAATAATGACAATGACCCCCAAGGTACTACAATACAATTCACATGGTGTGAAAAGGGACTTGGCGTCGAACACCACATAAAATCTCTCAGTCAAAGGCCATTGATGTAAACCTGTCGCCGAAAGCGAGAAACTTGCCATTGAGGCATGCAAGCTTCAAAGTACTGAAAAGGTTGTTCCTAAGTCAACTTCTTGGATAATGAGCTGATGTCGAAAAGAAGCGACCCGTCGCAGGAGGGTCTTAATGAATCCCACATCAACGACACGGAACGAAGCAAATGATTTTGGAGGTGAAAACAAACTAACGATATAGGGTTCAGGGTGGCGGTCATAAAGGAATGAAGCATGAATGTATTGCAGTGGGGGAGACTCAGGTGAATTGTCTGAATGACTTCTCTTGAACATATCGGCGACACTGATGATGGATTGGTATCGTTAAACCCAGAGATGGATGGTGTGACGGACCAATGGTGAAGACCAGTGAACGGAACAACCCAACCCAGCATGGATGTAGAAGGAAAGTGTCATGTTCAAGAGCGACTTGCTACCAATAAAGTTTCTTCTTGCTTTCTTCCCAATTTTCCCCAGTCATTGCTGACCAGTACCTCTTTATTTTTGTCAAGCTTGAGGAGGATAACATATGCTGGTTCTATAATCCGCCCTTCGGGCGAACCTGTCGTTATATTTTAGCGAGCCTAGAGACAGTGAAACTCATTCTCGTCCTGTTGGATGAGTTTGTCGCTATTCAGTTTTAACGAGTTTAACGACAAAGACAACTCGGTCTCTTTCAATTTTAGAGAGTCTGAAAGGAATGGAAAGAAGACTCTGAGGATTCTTTTTCATTGTGTAATCCCTTAAGTCCGAAAAAGTGTAAAATAATACAAAAGGGATGAATTTTCCATAGTTTTAACGAGCCGAACAAGACAAGTGCTTGATCTTTTTGTGTAATAATCCCTCAGGTCCAAAAAGATTAAAATCTAGAGGAGGGAAAGCACTTCTGATGCCTTTTAATGAGCCTGAGAGGCCAATCGCTCGGCAATCTTTTCATATTTTACGAGTCAGGTGAAAAGAGCTTAAAGAAGACTCGTGTTCGAGGAACGAGTGATGGTTTCGGGTAGCAGCTGATTCCAGGTAAGATTTGGAATTTTCCAATCACGGCAGTGTTACAAGGATGGCTAGCAGAATCACTCTTCGCAGATGTTCCTCGACGGGGTAAACAATCATATGGGGGTGAATGATCGGCTAAAAACAGAGTGGAGGTGATGGCGAGAACACGACCAAGGCCCAAAAGCTGGCGATAAGACATTCACAATGGTTATTTACCCATTCATTTTTTAATGAGCTTAAACGCGGGGAGAAACACTTGCTTATGACTTATGTTTATTTTTTAACAAGCTTGTACTATGCGCTAAAACTGCTCGTGGAGAGTTTATTTTTTAACGAGCTTGAACTCTGCGACAACATTTCTCGCCAGTCGTATGATAAGAAATGTCTCATTCGAGATGCTATTTTGTAGGAGCTTACATCTCTCAAGCTTTGCCTCGGAGCCTCTTGTATGCATGCTAGGAATGACCAACTACGCCTCTCTACTCAACTACTAATATCACCACCAAGGCTAGGTAGGAAAAAATTTTCCTTTACTTTGCCCATGCGCAGGTTGCCCCTACAAAGGTGAATGGTTCTGGCCATTCACCTGACCTAGGCGGTTGAAGTCAACAAAATCATAGAGCTAACGTTAGCTGGTCATTTCTCACTTTCTTACAAAAGGTTTGCATGCCCCCAGGTATAGAGGAAAATTTCCAGGTTACCAAGAAAGTTTCATCCGCGTAGCAGATAAAATTCTTTCTCGGCGATGTCTATCGAAAAAGACAAAGGGGAGCGGAGCCACTCGGCATAACCTTAATGAAGGTATCTTATTCCAGTCTGTTCCCATTTTCCTGTGAGGACGGGTTCGCCAGACTAGTCATATATCCGTCGCGGAAAACAACCCTATACCCAAGGATTTCCTGCCGAAACAGACCAGGGTGCATGCCCCCTTGGTTTCAGTCACATCTTCCTGAATCACTCGCGCTCATCAGGTGGACGGACTAGAGACTGATGAGACATTTCTTGCGTGAAAAGACCATTCAAGGATGGCATTTGACTATTTGCGATGTGTGAACCGGGGAATGACATTTGGTCTACGAGCTTGACCATTCTGCCTTCGTGCGGAAAACACATTACTCTAAAGAGTGAGGAGACGATGGCTCCCATGCAATAAATATAGTCACGTCCAAGGAGTAGATTGTAATCTAAAGGTCCTTCAACTACCATAACGTTCATGTGAACAATTTTCCTTCTCAAAGTAATGGGCACATTTGGAAGGATCCCTAAAGGTCGACTGGTTCCCTTGTCGAAGCCTATTAGATTTCTCATTTCAGGCAAAAGCAATGGTGAACTAAGCGCTTTCCAAGAAATTGAGGAAAGGATACTCACAGAAGCCCCTTCATCAATGATGGTACCAACCATGACCATTCTGTAAGCTTGTACAATAATTTTGAACGGTACACTGGCTGGAAAATGGGGTCTGCCTAGTAGATTCCAGTTGAAGGAAACAACTAGGTTGCTTGGTGGTGGGACCGAATAGACGGCCGGGTAGGACTCTGATGAGCTTCCTTCCTGCGGTAAAGGAACGGGAGGACTTCCCCCAAGCTCATCGGAGTCGGTGTTGATGAAAAGAATTTGAACGGTGTCCTTCTCTTTCTCTTCAGTGACGGTATCGTTCGAAGATGAACACTCTGAAGGAAATACCGGGTCAACTGCTGTATCGACCCTTTGAATTTTGTCTGGTATGGATTCCGAGGGTTCATTTTCAACAATAGGTGCTTTGGCTGACCACAAGGATGGTCCAGCCAGATTTTCAACTGGTGGAGGGCTCGGCAAGAGTTTTTAATATCCAGGAGGAAGTCATAACAGTGAAACCAGACGATTATCTAAAACTCTTTTAGCCTCTTCAAGGAAGGGACAACGGTGGATGGCATGATCGCCTTCACACAATTTACAAGGAAGTTTAGGATTCCTTCTTTGTCCATGTGCTTCACTTTCACTTGTTGATGGTGAGCATTCAATATGATCGCTAGAGGTTGATGCTACCGGATGGTGCAAACGAGGAGACCAGTCCCTTAAGATCCGAGGGATGCAGGGACAATCTCGGTGATAATGGTCTCCATTGCAAATGACGCAAGGAGATTTAGGTTTTTACTGTGCGATGTGTGGATTTTTGCTAGACGATACTTGGTTGCTCCCTTTCGATTTTGGTTCCTTTTTCTTCTTTTCCTTTTTCTCTTTCTGCTTCTTCTTCTTCTCAGTTACTTGACTTTTAGCTTTATTGGCTTTGCCAAGCGAAGAGGAAGGAGGAGAAGGAGAATCAGATG
>APFE030150418.1:57423-174903 GCA_000404065.3 Pinus taeda | reverse complement strand
ATTTTTCCTATATACCATGGAGATTCGCCCATTTATTATATTTATAAATTTAGGGGGGTTCTTAAAATTTTCCCTAATAACATGTAAACGTCATATTACTTATAACTCATGCAAATTGTATCTTATTGTGCATATGTTAATTGTATAACTTCAATCTAGATAATTTTTTACATTTAAATTGTCAAATATGTAGAATTTACATTACACACTGGTTTAACATTTCCCCTTGGTTGGTGAAGAACTAATTCAATTATAGTTTTGGTGGAGTATTAAGCTATTAATCGAAGATTAAAAAAAAAATATGCGTCTCTTAAACGACTGAAAAACGATATTTAGAATGTTATATAGAAGTTACATTTCACGTAGCTATATCTACCCTGACATAACTATAATATTCCGATTCCATTTTTTATATATAGAAGTTACATTTCATGTGGCTATAGAAGTTACATTTACGTATTTTAGATAGAAGTTACATTTTACATAGCTATATCTACCATGAGGTAACTGTAGTATTCCAACTCCATTTTTTTCACACTTTTCAACATTTTAAAGATTTGTCTATTTTACTGTGATTATGCAATTAAATAGTTGATATTGTTTAATACATCCCCTATTTGCAACATTTTGAATTCTTAAGTGGGATCTTGGGTAGGTTTTTGTTACTACCATATATCATGTTTTAAGTAGATGGTGTTTTATAATTCACCCAATAGACTTTAGGAGCAACCTTGAATTGCATGTTTCTTTCCATTATACATCTAATATTTGCAACCTTTTCCATGTGAAGAACCCAATAGCCCATGTTGAACATGAAGAAAGTACCTCAAAAATTGGGGAATATCAGTTATTCTATTTCCATAGGGGGATAGATCCAGAGAAGGAAATGACAACTATCATAAATGGCTTTTGTCAGGTTGTATTTAATGAAACCCCACTAGAATTTGCTACTAAAGTAAATCAATTGATGAATTTGAAGCTTGAAGGTAGCGTTGAATAGGTGTTTCAAGGTATATCTATAACACTATATATCTACATTATTCTAATGCCATGAGATGGTGTCTCAATAACACTATTGTCCAGTGACGGGTTCTAGATGTAAATAGCTTTCTCATGTCCTACAAGTAAATCGTATCATTATATTTCTATGAAATCTCAAAATGTTTTCAAACTTTGTTTCAGATAAGGAAATATGTTTGTACTCTTGAACTTATCTATGTTGTAATAAGATCAAGAATAAATTTGTCATTGCAAATAATTTGGATCTACCAAGAAAGTTTACTTTACTACATGGAATTCTTGATTTGTTAGATCCCAACTAGCCAGGGTTGAATTTATTTTTGTTGTAATGAGATTAAGAATAAAGTTGTCATTTTAATCACTGAAATCTACTATGTAAGATTTATTCACTACATGAAATTGTTTATTTTTTAGATCCAAAATTATTAGGATTATGAAAAGTCCTCTTTCATGACAATATTTATGAATGCTCTATCCTTGCTCAAAGAATTACATATTACAGAAAGGTGGAAAATAAATGAGATACAACTAAATGGTTTCTATTTTAAAATGTATGGAGGGAGTATAAAATCATTTTTAGTTGCATTCAAATATTTTGACCCACTAAAGTGCTTCATTTTCCTCCTAGTTAATTCCATTTCTACTATCCCAATGCTTATAGAATTCCTTCTCCAAAGTGATCTCTTAACTATCTTGGAGGGAAATTGATTACTTGATTCGAACCCACGAATTACAATTTGATTAGGAGAAAGGGATGAGAAAGCTTTATATTCTTCAATATATTCCACAAGTTAAAAGCATATCGAACAATTGCCTTTCTATTTAATTGATATGACAATCCTTCGAGCATTTGTTAGGATTTTGAGACATTTTTCAATGATTTTTTTCTTCTAAAAGTTATGTTCTCAATTAAAGAAATTAAAGAAAAGGTGAAAATGATGCAGTGGAAGGATTTTATGTTTTAGTTCCTAAGAATGCCTTGTTAATGCAAAGGGCTAGATTAGTTGCATTTGAATTCCTAGAATTTCTTTTAATTTCATTTTTGTTGTGTTTATATTGCTATCCTTGAAGTTGGTGATCTACTATGTGTGTAATAGGAAGTATTAACTACTAAGCAATCTCAAAAGTGATATTGATGGACGACTAACTTTAAATTTCCGTACTTGACACTTTAGTATTACATGATCATGCAAAGAAATTATTAATCGAGGACATGGGAGAAATTGGTACAATGAGAGCATAACCACTAGAGAAACACCGAGGCACCATAATTTCTTGTGTATTTAGATTCACTCGATATTAACTAGTCACAAAAAGTACATTTTTTTCCAAATATTTTCATGTATACAGAAATACTAAAAACGCAATCTCAGACTAATTATTTAAACTAATAATTATCTGATAGTCATAATTTATAATTAAATAGTATAATATGATTAATATTATAGGACACAACTATAGGGTCTGAAGCTAATGGAATAGGTTTCAGAGCCATTAGAGCACTTCTGAAGAGACCTTCTATAGGTTTAAGTCTACGGGTGTTAGGATCAACTAGGGGGTTGAATCAGTTTTTGAAGGCTTTTGAGAATTGAGAGGATCTTGTAGGGGTTTTCTATCCTTCATATGTTTTCTAGAATAACTGAGATGTTTCTCTTTTCTCTTTATGTCTTTGAGGAAAGCTCTCTTTTAGTACTTCAAGTGAATTTTTGTACTTGTTATGCTCATTGTTAGATGGAGTATGGGGTATTGATTTGAGAACCCTTTTCTTGTTGATTGTTTCATGATTGAATGTAGGTTGTCATGGTTTTAGAGTGAGAGTTCTTTCCAGGAGAATGTTTCCTTGAAGGGGAAACTAGCTTCTCTTTTGTTCAACACACTTTATGTACTCTTTATCACTGAAGTATTTTGAGCATAATGAGATTGGGTCAAGCCATTGGAAGTTGGACCAAGGAGACATATCTTAGGAGGGGTGAACTCCTTAATCAATTGGTGAGAGTATTACTATTTTGTTGATTTTCAATGTGTTTTCTTAATTCATGTTTTAAGCTCATGAATTACATATAAAGACAAAAAAAAAAAAAAAACTCATGTAAAACTTGCAATTTACCTCATAATCCTCAAGCACTTTGTTTGCTATTCCGAATTGGAATTTAGCACAACAAACACTAACTTTCCCATTCAGATCATAAAACTATGTATTTTTCTCTCCTAGTGTTCGTTCCCTCATCCTGACCCCACTGGCTCCAAAATTTGCACAGTTTTGTCCTTCAGGCTTCCTTGAGTTATGCACTGCACTGTCTTAGAGCACAAGCTCCTCCCCCTAACTATTGGAACTATGCAATGTGTATTCACTAAGCCCCTCTTCCCAACCTGTCACTTGTTCCGAGCTCAGTTGGTGGATCATAATGCATCATCTTAGATTAGGGGGTTTTCAGATTGATGTCATCTCGTCATGAGTGAATTGCAGGAATAGATACACTATCATGTCATGGAAAGATGATGGAGAAGGAGGATAAGGAGGGAATCATGCCTAAAGACTCTCTTGTAGTTGATCTCACAAGTTAATCAATTGAGAGAAAGAAAAGGCACACAAGTTTGAGACCACCATCCAAGACTAAAGTCATTCAAGATTATGCATCACCAAGTCATGCGGAGGTGAAGAGTAGGTATCTTCAAGAAGACATCTAGCACTCAGTAGCAACAGTGACTTGATATTGCCACATCATCAAACAAGCATTTCAGCAGTGTCATGTCATGCCATGAGTGGTCATATGCCACATCACTATTGTGGATCATGTATATTGTATTCAAAATGTACTGTAAAGTTGAAGTTCAAAGGACACACATGGATTGTAAAGAGTCATGAAAGTTAAAAATTCATAGGAAAGAAAACAGTCATGAAGGTAGTCAAAGATTCATCCTTGGCTATATATACTCCCTCATTGTATGAGAAAAATACTTTTCACCTTGGCTCCTCCCGCAAGGCATTAGAGAGATAAACTAGTTATTTGAGGAGAAAGGAGTGGCTCTGATGTCCACTATTTGGGCTAGTGATGTACATTGTAAACATGTGTCTTGAAACTTTTACTTAATAACGGAAGCCTTCAAGGCCAACACATTCTTCATGCATGGACTCTAAATGTTTGTAATACTATTCTTTGGATGTTTGTATTTCATGTTTGCTTTCACATGTGCTAAGATAGTTGAACTATTTCAGTTATTTTAGTACTTATATTATTGAGAATGTGTTGTAATAGTTTTTATTGTTGTCCCATCATTATGGACTATTCCATGGAATATTAGACATATCTTTCTTTATTTGTTGGCTGTAACGATTGTCACATTCGATGTGGACTATTCCCCTCGGTGTTAAACGGGCCCTTCTGGTTCATGTGTGTTTATTCTTGGGTGGTACTATTACCTCTCACTTAGAGGCTCACTTTTCTAGCCCCTTTGCAGTAGAAGAACCTTGACATAGTTGTAATTAAACACTCACCCGTTACACCTTCTTGCTTTTCAAAGATACCTTTTCACCTCTCTCTCTTGCTGACAATTAGAGCCAAGGCAAATCTTTAAGAATTCAGCAATTGGGCCTTTATACTAGATGTGAATCCTACACCAAATGTTGTGAGGTCTAATTGGGACTTCACACCGAGGAGATACCCTGAATTTTGGCGGGTCTAGCACCGTCAACAAGTTTATATATACAACTAGTGCTTCCAGATATGCAAACCTCTCATCTATGGTATCATGAGGATTATTCACAAATTCATCAACCATGACTAAGGTTTTGTGAATTTCAACTCAACCAATATGGATCCCCTGCACTCTCCACAATATACCAAAAGAAACTTGCTCTGATACCAATATGATTTGTAAATTATTGTGGATATTCCATTGGGAAATGCATCACAATAAATCTACTAAAATATATTAGAAAATCAAAAATTTAAATTATGAGGGTTTATTTCTCATTAGATTTATGGATATGTTAATTAATGTTTATTGTGTATGCATGCAAATCATAAGTTATGCAGAAAATAAAGAACAACAAAGAAAAAACTCACAAACCATAATTGACATGAGATATATCCTAGGAAATGCTTTCGGGAGAAAACCCAACTAAAAGGTGAGGCTTCTTAGCTTTCTTTCTTTGAATGGAAAATAGATGCAAGTATAAATAAGTAACGCATGTGGCCCATGGGTTATTACAATGAAAAAATCATCTCTATTTTTTCTCTTCCTATCCCTCTCGACTACTCGTTAATCCATGGAATAAATGCACTTGAAAATAATGGGACCCCTTTTCCTCCTAGTGACTCGATTACAACACAACCCAATAGCCTACTATTGGTTAGGTTTGACTTCTTCAACTCCTATATAGAGTTACAATATTAACTCTTGTACATTTTTATTCATCGTGATCATGTGACTAGCCTCTCTTCCATGAATAATGGGAGCTCATCTCGCATTCTCTCGAATCATGGTGGTCCAAACAGGAAGGTCAACTTCCGAGTGGCATAAGTTTTGCATGCAAATTTTGATTGAGGTGTTTCTTGTGCCATTGGAAAGGAAACTATGTGTAGAATAGAAAAAGGGTGCCACATTTACACAAAAAATATTACCCCTAAAAAATGTCATTTGATGTCTCAAACTTCACTCGGAAGTTTTTATAACCCAATTTTCCAAATTGGGTCCCAACGGTAAAAATGGTCTTGTGAGATGAATCTAGTTGTTCCACTATGAAGGCATTAATATGGATGATGATGCAATCTGGATCATTCATGGTTAATGTAAAGATGGATGAAATCATAGGTATCACAAGACCCTACATTTCAAGAGACTTTTACTTTCATACTAAGGAAATAAACTATACAAATGAAGCTTGGAAGAATTTGAAGTTGTTTGACAAGATTGATGAAAGCCATGCTATGCATCTTGAGAAATATTTGATCTTTCAGGAACCTCTTTCTTTTGGAATTACTTAGGATCATATGGCTCATGTAAAAGAGATATACTTGAAGATAGGTAAATGTGTGAAATACTTCTCAAAGAAAGAATATTGCTTGAGAGAACTAACCTTGATGGATTTGAAAACATACTATGATATTTTTTCATCCATAATCTACCCAAATTGGGCTTAAAGGAAAGAAGACGGAAGTATTATACATACAACTCATTTTGCACCTTGTTTATTAGGTAACATGATACATTTCTTAATAAAGTAAAACTTAGCAATAAGAAGTAAACCAAATTCATTGAAGGCAAGGGAAAACAAAAATCATACTTGCGTTAAGCCAAATGATGGCTAAACAAATCCTCCTACCAAATGAAGGCGCATTTCACTATGTGATGGTAATGAAAGAAGCCATAGAGGAGGTCATGATAAGAATTAGGAACATCATGTAGAAAGAAGAAATTATTGATTTTATAATCAGTTCTTGTCCATGAATCCAAGAATAAGAAGACTCGTTGTTATTGTAAAAAACCAAGGCATATTGAGAAGACTTGTTAGAATAAATTCAATGAAATTGAAATGACATTTAAGAGGTTTGAAGGTAATCTGATGATGCTTTGAATAAGGTAAATATGATAACTATATCAATTCTATTATTTATTCTCAATGGACTCGAGTTGTTCTAAACACATGGCAAATAATTCCTCTTTCTTTTTCTCCCTTAGTAACTTCAAGGAAGAGAATTATTTGTTGAATATGATTATACATTGAATGTTATATGTGGTGGTAGGGTTGATTGTGAAAATGGTGTAATCACTAATGTTTACCATGTACCTAACATGAGTTAAAATGTTTCATTTATTCCATGCCTCACCCAAATTGAATTTTGGTATGACAGGTTTGTTTTCAAGGATCTTAACAATCAATTTTCTGTTATTGTTGAGGGTGTTCTTAATCCCAATTAAAAATGATATAAGTTACATGATTTTTAAGGTTTTAAGAAGTAAATGGAAACATTTGCACTTGTGCCCAAAATTGATGATAGAGGCAAAATTTGATGTGAAACATTAGGGCATCTAAAATTAAGAAACATGAAAATGATGGTCAGGTTGAATATAGTTCATGGGCTTCCTAGCATGGTTCCTATGAAAGGTGTATGTGAGGGGTATTATTGGAAAGAATCACCAAGAATATTTTGAAAAAAGGAAGTGAAGCAGTGAAAAGACTTGGCTGGAGCATGTGCACAATGAACTTTATATTGCAAAATATCCTTCCTTAGAGGGTGTAAGTTATGTTTTACCCTTCCCCTTCTATGTCAGAGAAGTGGTTTCACTCTCATCCCTTATGGTTTATTTCCCTAAGGAAATCCTTTATTATTAATTTTCAAAGTTTACTTAGGTTTATTTCTTGAAGAAAAGTAATATGATTTGTGAGAAATTAAAGAATTTATGGCATTGGCTAAGAAGAAATGTGGTAAATTGATGAAATGTTTGAGGCCTGATAATGGCGAAGAATATGTGATTTGTGCATTACAATTCTTGTCTCATAATGATATGTCATTGAAATTATTGGTACTTTATACTCACAAACATAATGGTGTTGGTGAAGTAATAATGGGACTTTGATTGAGGTAGTTAGATGTTTTGTTCAAGAAAATGGAATATCGACCATATTTTAGTTAGAAGCAAATTCTTTCTTATATTATGTTCAAAATAGGGTTCTAACCAACATGATATGAGATGTGAAACTTCTTTAAAAATTGAGTGGAAGTAAACCATCAATCAAGTATCACAAAATCTTTAGATCCATAACTTGGATTCATGTTTTGAATGACAAGTGGAAGAATTTAGACCCCAAGCATGATTTTTTTATCTTGGTGAGTTATTTTGAAGAATAAAAGGCTTATAGATTCTTTAATATAATAAAACAAGAAATTATTAGTTGAATATAAGTTCTATTTAATGAGAATATTTATGATTTTACTTTGTTAACATCCTCTTATGAGGTTTTGAGTTCTCATTCAATTGAATGCTAACGTATTTCTAAATTATCTATTGTGATCTATTTTATTAGAGAGGTAATAATTTGTAAAATTAATCGCACTTCCGTCTAGGTATGCGTCCTTGGATTGCTGTTGCATACTCAGCTCCTGTTGCAGCTGCTACTGCCATTTCTTGATCTACCCTATTGGTCAAGGAAGCTTCTCTGACGGTTATGCCTCTAGGAATCTCTGGTACTTATTGCATTAACTCCTAGTCAGAGTTATTATGGAAATCCAAATGGAAATCTTGCATGAGTACCTTCATAATGAGAGTGATTATTAAAAAACTCCTACCAAGGATATTTTTTATCCTAATTTTGTAACTAAAACCATTAAAACATCTAAAGTGATGAAGACAATTAAAATGATTTAAGGAATTGTAGTTAGAAACAATGATTCAATGTTTCACCTATGACACACATGTTTAAGACATGTGACACTAAAACCTAAGTAAATGCACATGATGAAACTAAATGGGAGATAACAATGGATGAAGAATATTATTCCTTATTAAATAATGTCACATGGTAAATGGTTCCTTTTCCATACGAAAAGAATGTGGTGAACTAGAGATGGGTTTATAAGTATGAGTTCACTTTATATAGTTTTGACTTTAGAAATAAGGATTAATTAGTATAAAATGGTTTTATCAGTATGAAGATATTGACTACATAGAGGCGTTTTCTCCCATGGATAATATGAGCTCCATCAAAATTATCCTTTCTGTTGCTTCTAGCTTTGGTTGGGAGATACATTAGATGGGATGTAAAGAGTGTCTTATTACAAGGGGATCATACCATGGAGGTATATATGAAGCAAATATTGAGTTTTTAGAAGATGTGAATCTTGAATCCATATTAAGGAAATGTTTGCATTGTTTGAAACAAGCACCTAGGGCATGGTATGAGAAGATTGATAATTTCTTTCTCCATCTTCATTTTGAGAACTATGAATTAGATCAAAAAAAATATTTATTACAAGAGCATGATGTAATTCAATTGATTTTTATATATGTTGATGTTTTAATAATTATTAGAAATAATGGGATTCAAATCTTGGTTTCAAGCCACATATAAAGGATAGATTGGCATCCACAGTATGCAATTGGATGGTTTTATATTTATTTCTTAGCCTAAGTATGTTTTGGATCTATTGAAAAGAGCTATGATGAAAGATTGTAACCACTATTCTACCTCCTTTTAGTCTAGAGTTAAATTAACTAAGGATTATTATTCTCTAATGGTTGGTGTTATTATGCACAATCACCTTGTTGGAAATACTATTTATTTAATTCATAGTAGAGCTAGCATGTCCATTTCTATTAGTATCATCTCTAGGTTCATATAGGATTTCAAGGAAAGTCATCTAAAGTCCACTACGAGAATTGTTCGACATGTTAAAGACACATATTAAATTTCCATTAAGTATTTTAGTAGACATTCAAATTCATTGGTTGGATATATAGACTCATTTTGTACTAGTGTAGAACTACCTATAACTTTCTAGAGTCGTGATTTAGGTGATAACCATGCCAAACATTCAAACTTGAAGCAACAACTTGACCTAGATTGCCTAGTACACATTAGACATTTCATCAAACATATGGTAAACATATGAGTTAAAGGTCATGAATGCATATATGATCTTAAATCTCTAAACTTCATCAAAGAATCACAAAGAAGGTCTAATACCCTCTCAAGAAGCTGCAACAACACTTGTTATCCCATGCATTCATTAACCATCCAAATACTTATCGAATCATGAATAAGAACCATAGCTAGATCACATCATAGAACCATGCTCATAAACAACATATAAAAAGAACATTAGCCATGAAAATTCAGCCATCAAATCAACATAATAACAAGTACAACTGCTCATAGATAACAATAGGAAAAAAAATATTATTAACATATGCAAAATCCAACCAAGTCAGGGACTTCCACTTACCATACAACTATAGATTGGGCTTAACCAAAATTTTTCTTTCAGCCAATCACCCCCATGCCATATTCCAAGAATGAATGTGGGATCTCATGGGATAAATCAAGACATAATAAACTAGAGACTCTAGAGGTTAAACCACCTACACCCTCAAGCTACTATGGTCTCACCTAAACCAGTCCCGAAATCACAAGACCAAAACAAGCTTGGATGCCTCAGAAATTATTCACCATACCTTGAGGAATTTTCTTGTCTCCACCCACCTATTGAAGGTATCCTAAAGAAAACCATCTCCAACCCCAACCCTTGGGAATTTTCCTGAGGCCACCTCACTCGGTTCTAAAACCTTCTATCAATTCAAATATCAACCAAGAATGAATCCCATCACACTAAGGCTATACTGGAAATGGAAAGGCAAGATTGAAACCACTCTCAAACTAGGAAAAACCCATCCCAATGACAACAAATGAACCAAATAAACAAATTCATGTATCATGCATTCACACCTAAGTTGGGAAATCATACATGCAACATGTTACTTGAAAAGTCCTCCTACTGAAGTTGTTGATCCAACCTTCTCCTTGATTTCCTTCACTTTCCTTTGCTTGTCCTTGCTTTCTTTCTCTCTCCTCTTAGAGCTCTCTCTCTCTCTATTTCTCACTTGACCCAAAATAAAACTAACAAAAGCTTTCAATTGTTTCTCTGATGCCTTTTTATCATTATTTTCTCCTTTTTCTTCATGTTCCTTCATTTTCCCTCTAATTTCCTTAGCATGCAAATTTGTGTCTCTTCACCTTCCTTTTCTCCTATTTTCCTTTATTTTCATAATTAAATATCAGTTATTGCCTCTTTGGCTTTGCTAATTCCTTTTCCAATTTCCATAGGCATAAATAAACCAAAATTTATGCCCACTATAGTGTTTTTTCCAACATTCATTTTGGAATAGGTGTCCCATGACCTTAGTCTTATTTTTCCTTTATTATCCTTTATTACATGAAACTTTAACCTGGGAGTTGTTACAAACACCCCCCGAGGGAACACCTTCCTTGGTTTTCTATGACACATATGCCCAAAAAACCGCCAAAAACAAAACATACCACTTATGGAGATTTATAACATAAATTGATGCAATATTTACAATGGCACCCTCTTGAAAACAAAAAAAACATACCACATATTGGAGCATTATAGAAGATCTCATGGTTGTATAAATATATATATAATATATATATATATATATATATATATATATATAGAGAGAGAGAGAGAGAGAGAGAGAGAGAGAGAGAGAGAGATACCAAAAAATCATTTCCTTGAACCAACAAATAATGAAGGATACAAGGCCCACATCTGATCAACCATCTCCCATGTAGCTTCATTGGCCCCAAATTGCTTCCACTAAACTTTAACTTTCTTGCTTGCTTGGTTCTGGTGCACGAGTTGTTTCCGCTGCAATATGCATTGAGGTTTTGGGTGGAACTCTCGCTCTATCTCCACCTACGATATAGACCAATCAATCACATGATCAATATCCTAGACATATCTCTTAAGCCATAAAACATGGAAAACATCATGGACCTTCATTGTTGGCAGCAGTGCAATTATATAGGCCACTAGTCCAATCCTCTCCACAATCTCAAAAGGCCCAAAATACCAAGGTGAAACTTGGTGCATTATCCAATCCTCAAGGAGCGTCTCCTGGGATTGATGCACAAATACACATGCTCCCCAACCTAAAACTCCTTGAATTCTATGTGATGATCTGCATAACTCTTATGCATGTCTTGTGTTGCCTTCAAATTCCTCTTAATAACCTACATTTCCTGTTCCATCTCAGTCAACATGTTCGGTCCAATCATCACCCTTTTCACTAGATCACTCTAGCTGATGGGAGTATTACAACTCCACCCATAAAGAGCCCCAAATGGAATTACCCTCAAGGATTTCTGATACCCATTATTATATGAAAACTCTACTAGTGGAATATATTACACCCACTTATGTTGTTGATGCATGACATACATCCTCAACATATCCTCAAGAATCTTGTTAACCCTGTTTTTCTATCCATCTGTCTACGTATGATAAGATGTACTAAAATCCAACTATGTCCCCAAGCCTGCAAATAACTCCTTTCAAAACTTGGAAGTGAACTTGGAATCTATGTTTGATATGATCTTCTTGGGAACACCATGCAATCTCACTATCTCCCTAATGAATATTTGAGCTACCTTGCTAGCTAAATTAGTAGACTTCATTATGATGAAGTGAGCTACCTTACTTAACATGTCAACCACAACCAAGATGAAATCATGCTGCTTCAATGTTCTCATCAAACCTTTAATTAATTCCATGGAAATGACCTCCCATTTCCACTGTGGAATCAGAATAGGATGCAAGAAACCAATTGGTGCTTACACTATACTTTTACCTGTTGATAGTCCAAGCATCTAGCAACAAACTCAAGCACTTATTTTTTCAAGTTTGGCCAATGATAGAACTTCCTAACTATTGTCAAAGTCTTCTAACATCTTGAGTGACTTGAATATGGCTTGAAATGAAACTCCCTCAATATAATCTTCTTCAACTCACTGTTATCTGACATATAAATATTGTTCCTAAATATTACTAGGCCATCTAACGTGAGGTGGTACTCCTAATCCCTATCACCTTCACCCTATGACTACAACATGTGCTTCAACATATGATACCTGTCATCATGTTTCCCTGCCTATAAGATTCTCTCCTGCAAATCTGTCCCATAAGAGCTCACAATTGAAATATGATTCACCTGCACTCTCCTACTGAGAGTGTTGGTCACTTTAATTGCTTATTAATTAAACAGTCGAGTGCCACATAAATTGTTAACCCAGGGAAGTCTGATTATTTCAAAAGCAACTACGTACTATATGTACTCAATCTTAAAAGCACTAAAAGTTGTAGTACAAACAAATCACACCTCGTTTAAAGCTCCACTCTGTGTTACAACAATTATACTCTATTGCAGATATCTAGCAAGAGATGAATAATTGAATAGAAGGAATAAATCTGCAAAGGAAAACAATGGCTATGCTGTAACAGAGGATCAGGACCCTATCCCCAGAGCGGGAACTTTCAGCACCTACCTCTATTTATCTAGCTCGCCAATTCACTCTGTAAACCTAATCACCAGTGAGACACTCATGAAATAACATCAATCAATTAAGAAAGAAACAGAGTTTTAGCAAAGGTAAAACAATGAATAGAAATCACACTTAACACACTGCAGAAAGATAATGGGTGAATCTTGTGATGAAGGTGGGCCCTGTCCTTCTCACAAGATTCCCCAGGAAACAAGAACTAAAATGAGATGTTTAGAACAAAACTTTATTCATTCATCAATATACCATATTACATAAAAGATTCAGTCTCGTTCCTTCAGCTAAAACCTCTTGTTACAATCTGTTCATCCCCCTTCTAATGTAGATGTCTCCTCTTTATAAAGAGGAGACATCTATTACAAAAGATTTACATTATAGATTCTAGTTCAACCCATTATACAAAAATAGGGAAATCAGTTTCCCATCAACAGAATGTTGCTACAGTAATTTAGATTATGAACGTTACATCCAATGTAACAGCTTCCTCGGTGATCGATCGGGTTCCTCTGTTGCTGTCAAATTTAGTACGCAAATCTCAACTGTTTCAACTTCGAGATTTGCGTGCTATTCTTGTTGTTTCAACTTCGAGATTTGCATGTTGTTCCTGCTGTTTCAGCAACTACAAAAGATAGTCCCGCCAACTTCAGGCAGTTTCAGCAATGCGGGCTGCACATCATTCTTTAATTGTTCAGTAACTAATCAACTTCAAAGATTAATTATGAAGACAACATGATTATATGTTAAATAATTAAACATATAGTGATGAGAAGAGTCACTGCATACCTTTGGAATAATTGAGTCAAAACACTAACAAGGACTTTCAAATATGGGTTGAAAAGGGTGATATTATAACAAAATGTATAGTCAGAAAGAGACAATATGAGGTCCTAACATCCCCCCAACTGAAAGGGTTGCATGTCCCCATGCAACTTCTACTCTGAGTCTGAGTCAGAATACTAGGATGTACAGTGCAAATTGCTTATGCAGTAAGTATAGAAAGTGTTGTCAACCATGCCTCTGAAACCTTGGACATTTTGAACTCTTTGCCATGCTGCAAGCTCCTCCTTTTTGGACAACCTAAACTGAGCCTTGTATTGTTGTCCTGGCAGCCATAGATGAGGGAAGTGAAAGTGATAACCCAACCATTTCTCAGCACACTGTTGAATACATTTAACATAGTTAGGTATTCATGAGATTGCTGCCTGAAGATTGAGAGGGTTAAAGGGATGGTACTCCCTTCTCTCCTTAGGGAAGTGTTCCCAAAATAGATTGTTTGCTTGTATGGCCAAAGTTCCCTTAATCTTGACATAATGTTGGCAGTCCTCCAAGACTGTTGCCTATAGTTTTCTGATATGGTCAGTCATTCCTGGCTCTCGTAGAACCCGTTGATGTTCAGCAATAAAAACAGTGGCATTCTGTGGCTCAGCTCGGATCCAGAGAAGGCAGTTCTCTTCATTATGGTGTTGCTGACATGAAAGCATTTTGCCAGGTAAGCTGATTAGCCAAGAAAGAAACAAAGGCTCTAATCTAAATATCGCCAACGAGAGGAATCAAATTAAGCTTCCTATCTTCAGGCATGGCCTCATTATGAAGATAGAGTTCACATAACAAATTCTATTCACTATTTGACGCTTCTGCAAAAGTCTTAATAAACTGCTGAGGTGTAGACACCTCGTGGGGTCGTCCATCTCTGATCACTTTCACTTGGAGGAATGCTAAGCGTTCTCTCAGAAACACAGAATAATTAAAATATGGTTTTCTAGTGGTGAGTAATCTTTGAACTAGGTCAAAGATAAGAGACAGTCTGATTTTTATCTTTTTCTTTTCCTTGTGTTGTGCACGAGACTGTTCCAGGACTTCCCAATTTCTATATACATGATTCAACCATAATGATTTATGTTCCTGTAATGCCTTTTCTTGTGATAGATCATACTCTCTCTTCCATTTATCCCTCAGTTCTTGAAAACTGGAGGTCTGAGTGAAAACAGTCCTTATACATCGAGGTTCAGTCTGGGTACATACAGTCTTTAAAGACTTTGGTGCTGGTTTTTCATCTATAACAACTGGGGTAGGCTGGGGTACTTTTGGTTTTATTTCTTCCTTAGAGGTATTTGAAGGCCCTGCTGGTTCTTGTGTAACAGTAGGGCGTTCCTTTTTAACTATGATAGGAACAGATATAGGAGTGGATCCACGCAATGGGACTTTGATTATCTTATAACCAGCTCGAGAATAGAGATCACCACATTCACTGCACATGTATTCATTGTGTCGATCCTTTTCTGTACTCTTCTCAGCTGCAAATGCTACCTGAGCTAAAATATATAGATTGAGTTCTTTTTCATAAGCTTCCCTTGCCATCATTAACTCATGCTTATAAGCCTCAATCTCAGATTTCAAAATCTCGTTTTCTTCCTGAAGGGAGGCTAAAGTAACCGGGCCTTCTGTAGCAGTTGCAGGTTCTAGTGGATGGGAGGATCGTTGTTCAGTGGCAGCTTCATCATTTTCATCCTCAGCAAGTGGTTCTTGTGTATCAACTGCAGAGTCGGTAGCAGGTATGTGTTGGTATGTTTCATGTTCATGATCGTCAGCAGGTGGTTCCTGTGTAGCACCTACTGGACTGGTAGCTGGTTCTTGTGTAATAGCTACCTCTAGGTCATCTATCTTTTGTTCCTCAACAGGTGGTTCTTATGTAACACCTATTAGGTCAGTGGTTGATTCTTGTGTAATAGCCACATCTAGGTCGTCTATCTTTTGTTTCTCAACAAGTGGTTCTTGTGTAACACCTGTTAGGTCGGTGGCTGGTTCTTGTGGAGCAACCACATGTTGTACATCGTCTTGGGTGTCTACTTTTGATAAATCAGCAGCTGGTTCTTGTGGAGAAACTACGTCGTCTGAAAGAAATGATGTCACAAAATCCTGAACACTTTGCATTTCGGCACCCGAGGGTGAAGAAGGTAAGGATTCAGGGTGTAGCGGGGTATGGGATTTTAGGATGATAGGTGGGAAATTTGGGGTGATGGTCTCAGTTGCTGCGGACGTCCTTGTTCGTCTTCGAGGTAAGGAGGAAGGAAAAACAATGGTTTTTCTCTTACGAACATTTTTCCTTAAGGTAGGGGGATTATCAGTAATAGCAGCTTCCTTAATTGGAGCCCTCGTTCTTCTCTTTAGTGGGGGTGCAGCCTTTTCTTGTCTTTTCCTTTTGAGCTTAATAATGGGGGTATTATCATCCAAATTATCACTAGGGATATGGACGGTGGGAGTGGATGATTCGGCTACATTAAGGGGTGGGGTCTGTTGAGGATTTTCAGTGTCCAATTAGGGTCTTTCGGCTGCTGGTTGCTGAATTTCAGCAGCTTCCTAGAGATTTTCTGTTGTCAGTTGAGGGATTTCAGCAGCTTGCTAGGGAGGGTTGTCAAGGGGAGGGGGATTCTGTAGGGAAAAGCCCCTCTAGATTAGGAGCTGAACCAAGCGAAGGTGCATGAGGGAGAGGAGTGGGTGCCTTGCATTCACGGAATAGTGTGACATATTCTTTAAACAACCAAGCAGATAGTACGGCATATTTAATAAACGACCATGTCTTAAATGATTCAACAACAAAAGTCATGCTGGTACACTAACTGGTAACATCCTTTACAGGTGAAGTAGTGCTTGACAAACTCTACAACCTTCAGCCATGGCGGTGGTAGTGAACAGAGTGCAACACCCCTCCCTTTAGGTTCAACCCGCTCCCCTGGTAGAAGAAAATCTTGATGTGTGTTCAGAATGAGGTGTTTCTGACTAAACCAACGAATGCCATCGGTTGGTAACCCTGAAACCTGCACTATATCCTCCTCTGTTACTGGAATTCGCACTCCTTGAACAGTAGAGTATCCTTCCTTCAAATTGTGTGCGAATTCCAGAACTTGCTGAGAATCAAAATCGGGGAGCCTTTAGAAATATTCCACCCATCTTTCTTGTAGAAAAATTTTATATGCTTCCCGGTAAAGTTCCAATAGAGCCATTGAGCCAGGTTCATGTCGAACAACGTTTCCTCCCATAGTTACTGGTTCAGTAAAATGCAGAGTACAGAGCCGAGTTACCGCAGCTGAAATAGAGTAAGATGTTGCAAATGAGGTTATGACACAATAAGACAGAGATGGCCATGAAAAAAAAGGACGGTGATTGGCATATCATGGAATGATTGCAATGTTTTGGCATTCCCCCCAACTGCGGCTAAAATGATAAGTTTGAATGTACGGCGATTTTGGCAATCATATCGGGATATTCTCATTAACTACAGTTTAATATTTACACATAAACACGCATACTTTCACGTTTTACCTTTGATTGTTGTGCGGAAAATATAATCTCATCGTTAATAGATCACCGATGGTCATGAAAAAGGGTTTATAAAGTATGAGGGTATTTATATGAAAGTTTTTCTATATTCACGGGAGGTGATAGTGAAGGAACACAATTATCAGGATGAATGGCTGATTCCCTCAACGAAAAGTGATATGTATCAATCGTTTTTGAGAGAAAGTAATGCCTCAATCTCGGGAAAAATGGGAAAATTGATGCTTCTTAGGGAAAGATGGAAAAGGTTGGTGTTTCATCAATGGAGAAAATGGGGAAAAATTGGTGTTTCAGCAACAGGAATAATGGTGTTTCAGCAACGGGAAAAATGGTGTTTCAGCAATGAAGAAAATGGGAAGATGTTGCTGAAGGGTAGTGAGAGGGAATGGATTATGATTTGAAGTGCAATGGTAATGTTTCCCAAGATGAAGCCTGATCCTTGTTGCATTGAAATTGTTCTTTTCAGCTTGCCTCCGAATCTAAGATCTACAAAATAGTTAATTGTAACATGGCAACCCTTGACAGGGATTATCAATTAAGAAATCTAATCTAATAAAAATATATAAATAGAAAAACTAAGTGCAATGAGGGGTAGCAGACTCCCCCAGAAAGACATAATGTGTATCTATCATGTAAGTGGCCTTGAAATCCTCTTTAGAAATAGGTTGTTGATACAAATGGAGCCGATACTCATTCACTAACAACGGTGTTCTAGAATCATCAATTGTTAGGAGCCTGACTATTCCATTTGGAAAAGCAGTATCTACTTCATAAAGTCCTAGCCACCTTGTTCTTAATTTTCCTTGAAAATTTTCAAAACGGGAGTCATACAATAGAGCCAAATTACCTTTTTGGAACTGCTTATGCTTAATGATTTTATCATGCCACCTGGTTCTTTGTTGTTGTATCATAGTTGTTTGATGGATGGCATCCAACCTCTTTTCATCCAATTCCTGAAGCTACTGCAACCTAGTTGTCTGTGCATCAGTCAAGTCAAGGTTAACAGCTAAAGCAGTTCTTAAGGTTTTAATTTCAAATTCCACGGGAAAAACAACACTTTTACCATAAACTAATTCATAAGGTGAAAAACCTGTAGTGTTCCTCCAAGTAGTTCTGTAAAGCCCATAATGCTTCAGGCAACCTTTGGAAACCAGTCCCTTCTATTCTCCTTTACCGTTTTTGTTAAAATGGCTTCTATGACTTTATTCGTACTTTCCACCTGCCCATTGGCTTGGGGTGATAAGGTGTAGTCATTTTATGATTAATATGATATTTTCTGAAGTGTATCTTTAAAGCCATGAGAGTTGAAAGGAGGTCCTCCATCTGTGACTAGTTCTCTAGGCAATCCAAACCTAACAAAGATTTCTTCAAATAGAAAGGTTAAAATAGATTCTTCATTAGCTCTAATGAGTGCCTTAGCTTCCACCCATTTAGTCATATAATCTGTGCAAACCAGTATATAAATTCTTTGATTGGATGGAGGGTTGATGGGTCCTATGAAATCTGGAGCCCATATTTTAAAGGGTTCAAGTATTACCTGGGGGTTTAGTTGCATTTCATCTCTGTGATTAGGCTGGCCCATTCTCTGATAGCTACCACAGGCCCTGACATACTTCTTTGCATCCTTGAAAAGTGAGGGCCAATAATAACCCATTCTAAGAACCTTATGTGCTCTTCTTTTATCAGCAAAATGCCCTCCACAAGGGCCATCATGACAAGCCTTCAATATATCATAAACCTCATCTTCTCTAATGCATCTCTGAATTTCCTGATCAAGTCCTGTATGAAAAACACACCCACTTATCCAGCTATACCAAGCACTTTGTTGAAAGATATTTCTTTTCTCTCTGTGTGACAGGTGTGATGGTAGCTTCCCTGCAACTAAATAATTGGAAATGTCTGCATACCAAGGTGAATGAGCAGATACTGCAAATAAATATTCATCAGGAAAGGAATCATCTACAGGAGTATTCTCATTAGTTTTTATCCGAGAAAGGAATCAGCAACTACATTTTCTTTACCTGGTCGATCTACAATTGTAATATCAAATTCTTGTAGTAATAATAACCATCTGGTAACTCGAGCATTTGTGACCAATTTATTCATTAAATACTTAATGGCTAAGTGATCAGTATGAACAAAAGTAGGGTAACCAGTAATATAATATTGAAACTTGTTAATAGCATAAATGACTACTAAAAATTCCTTTTCAGTAATTGTGTAATTAAGTTCAGCAGGGGTCATATTTTTACTAATGAAATAGATAGCATAAGGAAGATTCTTTTCTTCTTGACCCAAGACAGCTCCAATTACAGTATCTGAAGCATCAGAGGATATATGAAAGAGCAGTGCCCAATCAGGTCCTCTTAAAATAGGAGTTGTAGACAACTAATGCTTAAGTTCATTAAATGATTTTTGGCAATCATTAGTCCACTTGAATTCAGTATTTTTCATAAGTAACACAAACAAAGGAGAAGATATTTTAGAAAAATCCTTAATAAATCTTCCATAATATCTAGCATGTCCTAAAAAACTTCTTACATCAGTTTGGGTTTTGGGGATAGGAAGAGTTTGAATTACCTGCACTTTAGTTGGATCAACTTGAATTCCTAGGAATGAGATGAAGTGTCCCAATACAATTCCTTGATTCATTATCATATGACATTTTTCAGTAATTAAGGCAAGATGGGCTTCTATACATTGTTTAAGTACTTTCTCAAGGTTTTGTAATGCATCTTCAAAAGTTACACCATAAGGAGTAAAGTCATCCATAAATATCTCCAAAGAGTCATTAAGCATATCAGAGAAAATTCCTATCACTGCTCTTTGAAATGTTGCTGGAGCATTACATAGCCCAAATGGAAGAACTCTATAGGCAAAAGTCCCCATGGACTAGTAAAAGTGGTCTTGTCTTGGTCTTGTGGTGCAATTTTGATCTGGTTATATCCACTAAAACCATCTAAAAAGGAAAAGAATCTGTTTCCTGACAAACTGTCTAGCACCTAATCAATAAATGGTAAGCAGAAATGATCTTTTTGAGTGGCTTTATTTAGAGCTCTATAATCCACACACACTCTCCATTTCCCGTTTTTCTTAGGTACTATCACTAATGAAGAAACCCATTCGCTGTCAGATATAGGGTATATAAACCCTGCATTAAGCAATTTTTGAAGTTCTTCTTTAACAATTTCCCTTAAATTGGGATTCATTCGTCGCTGGGGTTGACAGATTGGGCGAGACCCCTCTTTGATATAAATATGATGAGTACATAATTTAGGAGAGATTCCCTTCATATCTATGTAGTCCCATGCGAATGCTTCCTTATTTTCACGAAGTAACTTCATTAATTATTGTGTTTCAGCATCGGTTAAGTTAGGGTTTATATTCAATGTCTTGCCAGGCTCAATTTTTATTGTTATGCTCTTGGAGGAGATACCAGTTGATGTTTGAGATAAATTTTCAGATTTAAGGTTTTGTTGTGATTCAGGTTCCAAAATTACAGTCAATTGATCATGTGTTTCAGAGTTAACCGAAGAAGGTTCGAAAATAAAATTACTAATTTGTTCATCCTCGGTTGTATCTTTAAAAGTTAAGGCTTGTCCAATAGTCAAAATGGGTTGGGTATCATCATCCTCATAGTCTAACCATACAGAGCAGGGGTAATTTTAGGGGCGAATAATCGCCCAAAGGCGAAATTTAAGGTTTTTTATATTTTAATGGGGCGAATTTTTAATTAAAATAATAAAAACTTTTTTATATAATTAGCCCTCATTTGATTTAAAAACTAATTTATTTTTTTATTTTCGCCCAGGGCAGATACACTACCCGAAATGAGATTTTCTTAAAATCGCCCCATTTTGATATTTACCAAATCGGATTTTCTTAAAATCGCCCCCATTTTGCCCCCATTTTGATCTTTGCTCCTGGTTTTGGGAGATCAAAATCACTATTTCTGATTTACTGTTTGGTTTTTTCTAGTTTGGTAGTGAAATTGTGAAGATAGATTTGGTCTAAAAATATTAAATTTGTTTTGAAATGGAGAGCGGACCTTAATTTTTACCAAATGGAGTGCTCCCTATTTTCACGGATTCAACCGTTGTTTTCATGAATAGGGCTCCCTGTTTTCACGGATTCAGAATTCCGTTGTTTTCATGTGTATATGGCTCCCGCTCCCTGTTTATAAAATTGTTTTGAAATAGGTGAATTCCGCTATTTTCATGTGTATATGGCTCCCGCTCCCTGGTTATAAAATTGTTTTGAAATAGGTTTTCTTGATCGTAGTTCACCAATCTTGGTTTCTTGGATTTGAACAGCAGCAACAACAGTCGGTAGGCTGAGCGTGAGAAATTAAGCCCCTTTATGCGGTTCTGCACATCTGTAATCTGTAGCCGGCTTTTGAATCAGGGTAAGTTGGCTTTGTTTTTCTTCAAGTTTGAAGTTTGTTTTTCACTAATTATTCGCTCTGGTTGACTCCTATCCAACTGAAAGATGCAACTGAAAAATCTGGTAGAGAAGCATTTTTTTTTGGCAAAGCTTGTTCTTGATGAAAAGAAGAATGTTGACAAAGGGTCTGATCCATAAAAACATCTCCAAGAAAAGTAAAAAAAATAAAGGGGAACACGGATCACAGGAGAGTCAAGGATTTGAAGAAATCTAGCAGTGGTGGGCTGCAAGTATATCTGCAAGCAAGAAATCCCGTGGATGAGTTGACTGATAATTCCCAGCAGATAAGCTTTGTGGACACAAAAACCATTCTATCAAAAAACCCTCTGTTGGAAGAACCCATCCTGCACTGTATGTCATGGGCCATGGCAACATCACCAATAAAATTTAGCAATACACCTGTCAAGTTTTCTCAAAGAGGAGAAGACTTGTGTCCGCCTGTGATTACCGAGTTCAGCACATTGCAAGAATATTTAAGTTTTCTTTTTCTCCAGCAACCACAACATTGCCTTCTGCAAGAAGCACTGAAACAGTTTCAAGAAGACATGGATATCATTAAAAATGAAAGCAATCCACGGTTTCAGGCATTGGATGAAAAAAGCGCCTGGAGGTGGAGAACAAACTAGTTCCTCCTAATCATCAAAGTTTGGGATATGTTAGGTGGTTGCAGAAAGTGCTGGCTTATGAGAGATCAAAGCTACTATTGTTGCAAGCAAAAGACGAACTACTGAAGAAGTTCGAAGAATTGCATTCTAGATGATAAATTTTGTCTGCATTTCACTCCAGATGGACTGCATGTGTTGCTGATATCGGATATTCTATCCACGATGAAAGCTAAAGTTTCATTTTCTGAGATCCTCAACAAGTGGAACTCAAGGGCACTTTCCAAGGGGTTGGATGTCAAAGCGCACCATGTTGATATCTAGTCGGTTTCTGACCTTGTTAAGGATGAGGCCAATGATCATTGGGGATTATCACTGAAAGGATGTATGTAGTTAAGTAATCTCCTAGAAGAACATGAAGTCCGTCTGCTGAAGGAACCGTTAAAGAATTTTTTTGGCAAGCTCTACCGTTCCACTAATGCTGAAGGCCCAACTTTGAAATGTACTAAAGTAAATGGTTGAAAAGGTGAGAAGAGATTTTAATACCATGAACAAGACTGACAATGTGAATGCTCATAAGATCTCAGATGGTAAAAACAGTGCTAATTTCTCCGAAGTATTCTTAAAGAAGATTGCATATGGTGAAAAAGGCCAGAAAATAGAGTTTTCTGATACCATGAACGAGATTGCTAATGTGAAGATTCAGAAGATCTCAGGTGGTAAAGACGCTGCTAGTTTATCAGAAGTATCCTTAAAGAAGCCTTCCTCAGAAATCAAGATGAGAACTACGTGGGCTGACCAATCTGTTGTGAGAAATCCTCAAGAAGTGAAAGCTCTAGGTGACAGGCAAATGAAGAATGTTGACCAGACCTATCTTCCTCATCTGCTGGAAACCAGCAACACAGATCCATGCAGAAGAGGGCTTTCTAGTCTTCAAAAGAAGCAAAAGGAAGGATAACCAGTCAGAGGAAAAAGAGCACCTGAATTTGTGGGTTAGAAATGAAAATGTTGTAACTTCATTCAAGTGCATCTGCCCTCAACAACAGTACAAGCCTTTCTCCAGCTATGTGGAAGGCTTACAAGGCTGCATGCCACAACATTGCGTTTCCCTGATAGGGGTGATGACAGCCAAGATATAGACTGGTTGGAAGGAAAGAAGACAGGGGGAGCTGTCCTTGGTGGCAGAAAAGACAGGGAGAGTTTTCCTTTGCCAATGATGTCAAAGGGGGAGATTGTTGAGAGGTTTGTCATTGATGTTAAAGCAAGGGCCAGGCCTAGGTCAAATGGACAATTGTCATTGTTCGTCTTATTTGTGGATAGGAACTTCGGTATGACTAAACAACATCAAAGGCACAGTACATATGCCAACACCTGACCTTGTAGATGAGTTTAAATTCTGTTGTGAAATTATCTTTATTAATAAAATTATCTTTTGCTTTACTTACTGCGTTCTGGTTTTTAAAAATCTTGCGTATCTCTTAGTCAACTGAGTCTGCTGCTTTGCAGGCCTGGACAACTTGTGCATGTTATTTGATATTTACCAGAGAAGGAGATTATTGCTGATGAGGCTATCACTAGAATGTGCATAAGTTAATTATTCATTTAATATCTTCATTTGCACCATGTTTTAAACTCTACCAAAAAACAATTGAAAGTCCTGTACACAGTGCTGCCAAATAGTCTTCCAATTGGCATGTGTTTGGTACAATCTCTATTTTGTAAACCATATCAATTATACTATTACTTGAGACTGTCATATCAACATGAACCTTAAGAAATAGGGATTGGTGACCAGCTTTTCTTGGATGCTATATTGCTCCCAAAATGTGTTGAGGCTATACAATATGTATCTCGCTTTTAGAAGGATGTGGCATTAACAAACTATTAAAGATAGACTAGTTGTTGAGAGGTTTGTCATTGATGTCAAAGCAAGGGCTAGGGCTAGGTCAAGTGGACAATTGTCACTGTTCGTATTATTTGTGGATGGAACTTTGGTATGACTAAACAACACCAAAGGCACAGTACATATGCCAACACCTGACCTTGTAGATGTGTTTAAATTCTGTTGTGAAACCATCTTTATTAATAAAATTATCTTTTTCTTTACTTCTTGTGTTCTGGTTTTAAAAATCTTAACTAGCATAATATAACAATTGAAAGAGATACCAATTCACCCCCCTCATTATTTCCAATAATTGGTATCAGAGCCAATTCCTTCTGTCTCAGCCTAACAACTGGAAGGAATATACCCTAGAACAAATGGCAAGGTCAAGAAGGAAGGCATCCAAACCCTCTGGTCAAAGCTCCCTTGTTCGATGGAACAAACTATGTGTCATGGAGCAAAAAATGCAATACTATTTGATGGCCCTAGGATATGAGGTATGTGAATCAATGGTTACCGGAAGCACTGTGATAGATGAGTCAAAAGAATACAATAAAAAATCCATGAAGGCGATCTTAAGCAGTCTATCAGATTCTGTAAAAGGAAATATAAGTCAATGTTCTTCAGCCAAAAGCTTTATGCAGAGGAATCTACCCTTGTGACAGCTGAGCCAGAACCTGATCAAGCGTCAAAGGAGATAGGTGAAGGCACCAGGAGCATAAAAGACTATGAAGATGAAGACATTAGAGGCTGAAATAAACCTTGAAGTAGAACTAGTGGCTGCTCTAGAAGAAATAAATAGATGAAAAGAAGAAAATAAAGATCTTAAAAAGCTGATGCAGGAAGTTGAAAAAAAAATCATGACATTAATGGTACAAAGGAAGAAGTTGTCCTTCTAAGACTCCAATTAGAAGAGAAGGAATTTTGATCAAAGAGAGGTTTGAGGACTTCAACAAACTTGAAGAAGAAATTAGTTCCTTGAAGACCCAACTTGAAGAAGCAAGAAGAGCGAAAGAAGCAACAAAATTCCAAATGTTGAACAAAGAAGAAGATTACGAAAAATGTGAGAAAGAAGTTGTCTCACTAAGAGTTGAGGTTGACAAGCTCAATAAAAATTTGAAAACCACACAAGTATTAGCTGACATCCTTAGTCACCAGCAATCACCATACGACAAATCAGGTCTTGGTTATACAGGTGAGGCAAGCTCCAAGTTTCGAATGGTCAAGTGTAAAGAAAAACTGGAAGCCATCATCCTTCAAAAGTCAAATCACAGGGAAAGCTAGGAAAAAGATGAAAGTATTGCTAGACCAAGAAGCTATGATGTTGCTCTCAAGGGATCCATACACTAAGAATCAGCAGAAGTTTAGATCTCCTCCAAGACATAATAGCTTCAAAAGATGCTACTCATCCAGGTACCCAAGGATATTCTCTGGTTAATATTATTCTTACACTAATTTTGGTCATAAAGCTAGAGATTGTAGAGCATACTACAAGAATGATTGCAAAGGTTATCATCAAAACCCTAGGAGGAAGCTTGCAAGCAGACAAGATAGAATCCCCAGTGGCTATTACAGTTCAGCTGCTCTGCTATTCAAGTTCAATGTAGAATGCTATCAATGTCACAATTTTGGACATATGGCACAACACTGCAGAAGTGGCATGAAATGGGCTCCTAAGCAAGTCAAAGAACAAAATCTATCTGGGAAACCTATAAAAGTTTGGAGAAGACAACAGATTGAACCAAAAATTGAACTTGCCTTCAGTGCTCCAAGCACCTGTTCAGGTTTCTAACTGGTTATGTGCCTAAGGCAGAATCTATGAATAATAAATTGTGATTGTGCCTGAGTAGTTTGAAAGTGCTCTATGCTGTGCGCAAGGAAATACCTCTTATCTACTGAAGCAGAGAAAGATGCAACTGAAAAATCTGGTAGAGAAGCATTTTTTTTTGGCAAAGCTTGTTCTAGATGAAAAGAAGAATGTTGACAAAGGGTCTGATCCATAAAAACATCCCCAAGAAAAGTAAAAAAAATAAAGGGGAACACGGATCACAGGAGAGTCAAGGATTTGAAGAAATCTAGCAGTGGTGGGCTGCAAGTATATCTGCAAGCAAGAAATCCCGTGGATGAGTTGACTGATAATTCCCAGCAGATAAGCTTTGTGGACACAAAAACCATTCTATCAAAAAACCCTCTGTTGGAAGAACCCATCCTGCATTGTATTTCATGTACCATGGCAACATCACCAATAAAATTTAGCAATACACCTGTCACGTTTTCTCAAAGAGGAGAAGACTTGTGTCCGCCTGTGATTACCAAGTTCAGCACATTGCAAGAATATTTAAGTTTTCTTTTTCTCCAGCAACCACAACATTGCCTTCTACAAGAAGCACTGAAACAATTTCAAGAAGACATGGATATCATTAAAAATGAAAGCAATCCACAGTTTCAGGCATTGGATGAAAAAAAGCGCCTGGAGGTGGAGAACAAACTAGTTCCTCCTAATCATCAAAGTTTGGGATATGTTAGGTGGTTGCAGAAAGTGCTGGCTTATGAGAGATCAAAGCTACTATTGTTGCAAGCAAAAAATGAACTAATGAAGAAGTTCCAAGAATTGCATTCTGGATGATAAATTTTGTCTGCATTTCACTCCAGATGGACTGCATGTGTTGCTGATATCGGATATTCTATCCACAATGAAAGCTGAAGTTTCATTTTCTAAGATCCTCAACAAGTGGAACTCAAGGGAACTTTCCAAGGGGTTGGATGTCAAAGCGCACCATGTTGATATCTAGTCGGTTTTTGACCTTGTTAAGGATGAGGCCAATGATCATTGGGGATTATCTCTGAAAAGATGTATGCAGTTAAGTAATCTCCTAGAAGAACACGAAGTCCGTCTGCGGAAGGAACCGTTAAAGAATTTTTTTGGCAAGCTCTACCGTTCCACTAATGCTGAAGGCCCATCTTTGAAATGTACTAAAGTAAATGGTGGAAAAGGTGAGAAGAGATTTTAATACCATGAACAAGACTGACAATGTGAATGCTCATAAGATCTCAGATGGTAAAAACAGTGCTAATTTCTCCGAAGTATTCTTAAAGAAGCTTGCATATGGTGAAAAAGGCCAGAAAATAGAGTTTTCTGATTACCATGAACAAGACTGCTAATGTGAAGATTCAGAAGATCTCAGGTGGTAAAGACGCTGCTAGTTTATCAGAAGTATCCTTAAAGAAGCCTTCCTCAGAAATCAAGATGAGAACCACGTGCGCTGACCAATCTATTGTGAGAAAGCCTCAAGAAGTGAAAGCTCTAGGTGACAGGCAAATGAAGAATGTCGACCAGACCTATCTTCCTCATCTGCTGGAAACCAGCAACATAGATCCATGCAGAAGAGGGCTTTCTAGTCTTCAAAAGAAGCAAAAGGAAGGATAACCAGTCAGAGGAAAAAGAGCACCTGAATTTGTGGGTTAGAAATGAAAATGTTGTAACTTCATTCAAATGCTTCTGCTCTCAACAACAGTACAAGCCTTTCTCCAGCTATGTGGAAGGCTTACAAGGCTGCATGCCACAACATTGCGTTTCCCTGATAGGGGTGATGAAAGCCAAGATATAGATTGGTCGGAAGGAAAGAAGACAGGGGGAGCTATCCTTGGTCGCAGAAAAGACAGGGAGAGTTATCCTTTGCCAATGATGTCAAAGGGGGAGATTGTTGAGAGGTTTGTCATTGATGTTAAAGCAAGGGCCAGGCCTAGGTCAAATGGACAATTGTCACTGTTCGTCTTATTTGTGGATGGGAACTTCGGTATGACTAAACAACATCAAAGGCACAGTACATATGCCAACACCTGACCTTGTAGATGAGTTTAAATTCTGTTGTGAAATTATCTTTATTAATAAAATTATCTTTTGCTTTACTTATTGTGTTCTGGTTTTAAAAATCTTAACTGGCATAATATAACAATTGAAAGAAATACTGATTCAACCCCTCTCAATGTTTCCAACACTAGTTAATTTTGTATGCGTCATTGTGGTTGGACAAAGCACTTCATTTAATTATTAATAAGGGTTTCCATTGACCATGCATTCTAAGTAAGACGTGCCCTTGGATGAGAAGAATATAATATATCAACCTATTTTCATGGTCCCAATGATTTCAGAGGGAATGGATTCTCTCCTGAAAACAAATATGCATTTGTCCTGATAGAATGTCATGTACTCTACCGGGTTGTCACCATCTTGTGATATTATGATCTTCGGAGCTGAATTAACGGAAATTAGAAATTGCAATTGGAAAAGAGGATTGATTTGCAACATGTGCTGGATTATGACTGTTTTATCATAGTTGACAGAATCTCTTAAACGAGGGGATTCTCCAGGCAGCTTGTTAGCAGTTTGTGTTGTCTTGAACATCCAGTGTCTGTTAGTGATTATTCTGCTAGCAGAGACTTTCTTCTAAACCAGGATATAATGGACATTGTTTAACACTAGGATATTATGTTTTTACTACTGCGATAACTGCTGACATTATTTTCTTAAGATGAAAAACCCTCTTGCCTTTGTTGTTAATGTGAAGCTATTACATCTAAAATTGTGAAGCTATTAGCCGCACAATTGGGGGTCATACATTAAGGTTGTTAGTCAAGACGTAGGTGTGTGGATACGCAAGATCCCCACCTTTGGATTTCAGAGGTGTAATCATAATGAAAAACTAACTATACCACATGTTTGTGTTTGTTTTGTGAATTTATGCGTTTGCTTGATGTCTAGATAAAGAAGATTACAGTCATATATCTTTGTCATACATTTGAACTTCAAGGCAGCCAATATTTTTGTTCGAGGAAAGGATAAAGCAATGGCTGAGATACAAGTAAATATTTAAAAGACCTGCATCATATTTAACGTCGCTTTCCTTTTTTAATATATTTGTGTATTCCTCTATTGTTCTGTATTTTTCTTTTGTTCTTCTGAAATATATATATATTTAGGAATCTAAAGTGGGATTGGTAGCAAATGCCAAGCAATAGGGCATTGGTTCATTATGTAAAAGTTGTTTTTTCTGTTACAGGTTACTCAAACCCTGGAAAAGAAAAATCAACGGCTGGAGAATCTGGAAACACGTTTAAAAGAGTTACAAAAGGTGGAAAAAGTTTCTTTGAGTTGCTTGCACTCCATTTTTTCAAACTCTTTAAAAATGCTTAACTTATTGTTACCTGTAATCCTGTCCTTAATATGTCACTTTGGGTTGTAGTTTCTTCAGGAAAACCATGGGATGTTAAAAGATATAGCAAAATTGAAGCAAGCGGTGGAAGATCAGAAGCTCAAGTGTGAGAAGGCAGGAATCAAAGAAGTCTGAGGAAGGAGGTACTGTATAACCTTTTTTACATTATTTTGGACAAAGATTTGATTTTTGTAAATATATTTTATTTTAATGCTAGGAATTGGCAGTTGGGCCAGGCTTGTACTCAAATGATACAGGGTTGATTCTGACCACTACCACTATAACCTCTAGTTGTAACCGCCCTGTCCCATAGGATGGCACACGGGTCTGACAGTAGGGGGATTTGAACAAAGGATCTCATCACTCACATAACTTTACATAACACAGGCTTGCCAAGTGAGCTACCCAAGGGGCTGGACAATGATTCAACTACGGCAACAGTAAATTTTAATTTTATATGGCATAGAGGGAACTTAAGAAACTTATGTTTGGAAACAGTAAGATAAGCTTATATGTTTGGAGACAGTAAGATAGATGATGTTTTCTCAGTCATGCAATGCATTTTAGTGATATAAGTTAAAATAAGTTGCTAACGTTAAATGGATTTTAGGGTAGTGTCTACCTTTGCTGCAATAATCCTCACTAATAATTTCATATAACTCACCATGCACATCTTCGGAACGTGAAATTCAAATAAACATCCTTCGAAGGATGTTCCTATTCAGGCCAAGACTGAATTAGTCATAAATTTTCCTGTGTTACATTAAATCAGATAAAATGTATCTGATTTTCCAATTGAAACAGATGCAGTCAGCACTTGATTCGTTAATCATCGACTGAAGGTACCTTTTGGCCATAAATGCTCTTTCACTATCTATTATGATATGGTGAACCGAAACTAGCAAGGTCTCATGGAGACTGAAGTATTTATGGTTTGGGAGGACATAACTAGGTGGTACGAACCTTTGGGAAGTTGTCTTATAGAGGATATTCTTTGTGCATATATGCTTTTGAAAAATCCTTCTTTGTTGTCATCAGGAAGAAGGATTTCTGCCTTCTACTGTTGCTACTGCTGTTTGATTCTTTCTGCCATAATTCACAAACAGCACCAACAATGACTATGGCCTTTATAGGTTACTATTTTATCTTCATATCTACTTTATCTTCATTAGGATTGCGTACATGATCTGGGATAAAGGGAAAAGGGCAATCATTTTAGGTGCTTCTACTCGAAATGGAATGTTGCATTAATTTCTGAGATGAGCATGATTTCTTTTTGATGTTTTTTGACTTTGTATAATCATTTGTTTTTGATAGTCCAGACTCCAGTGGACTTGTTTGAATGGTTTGAGTGTTGTTTCTGTTTCATGCCTCACTTGGTCTCCCTACTGGGTTGGGCTAGGGTTGGGCACCATAATTATTATTGACAGGTTTACACTGGGTATGATCTGCAATATGCAGGGAAGTGCCTGGTGGTTTCCCTGCAAGGTTTTCCTCTGAAAGAAATCATTTTTTTTCATTATTTCATTGCAAAGATAGAGTAATTGCTCGCAAAAATTGCAGTACTTATAAGAATTAGTTAGTTCTGATATCGAAATCCTTTCATTTGCCTATAGTATGGGCTTTTATTTTCTTTCTCTATTTGGGAAATAAGTAGAAGATGTTTACTCTTACAGGGCAAGCATTGACGGGTTGAAAATACTGGTTTTGTACTTCAGTTATTAGAAGATCACTTGAAGGCAACTTTATGTCTAGAGCCATGCACTAGTGCAAAAGCAGGCAATTCATTGACTAACAAAGGACTTACAAAGTTTTATTATTTAGTGAAAGACTCGCCAACACCTTACAAGATTTTATAATTGAGTAAAATATTCGCCATGCCTGGTGAGAGATTCGCCAAAAAATTATATATACATATTATATTATTGATAAATTCACCTTCCATTTCTCCTATATACCATGGAGATTCGCCCATTTATTATATTTATAAATTTAGGGGGGGTTCTTAAAATTTTCCCTGCTAGTCGGTTGTTTTTGGGTTAACCCTTGGTAGCTCAGTCAAGTAGAGTAAGGTGAGGGGGAAAACCTTAACAAGCATGCTAGAGGTATATATAAACTACTTATCTAAAGGAACAACCTCTTCTACTCCCAATAAGTCGGGATCCCTCTTCTGCCTCTAAAATGAATAAGTGTTATGCACAATTATGAAAAATGAAAAAAAAAATTGAAAGTGAGAAATAAAAAAAAAAAAATTTAAAATGAATAAGGCGAAAGAAGAGAAAGGCTTCCTATTCAAAAAGATGATGCAAGTAACTCCACCGAGGTACTGACCAGGCTCACTGGTAGTGGAGTGAAGCTTGTGTTCTTGCATGACTCCACCAGGGTACTATCCAAGTCTGCTAGTAGCGGAGCAACACTAAAGATGAAATTAAAACTTTGACGACTATAATGCTTGTGCACTAAATTACTCCTCAACCCCAATCGAAACCACTGTGTTGGCTTGGCTTGGAAAGTGTGTCTACCAACCAAGGGCTTGGCAGATGCTACATATTACAATCAAGCATGTGTGAAAACCAAGACAAACAAAGAACTGAACAATAATTCTAGAGGTGTTAGACTTTATTTTCGTGAACAAGGTCCATTTGGAGAGCTGGAATTCTACTAGTGTGTCACCAAGTGTTGTAGTGGCTACAACCACCCTTCAAAATTTTTCCTTAGCCTTGTTTTGGAGCCTCCCTTCCAACCATCCTCAGTAGCATGTCTTTCCCTGTCAAGTACATAAGCTTCAGCGGTTTCCTACCAACATATCAACCTGTGCATGATAGCTTGTTGCATTCCCCTCACGGGCTGCTTCCCCGGACTTGGTCCCACGACAGGTTGAACAACTCCTTCAAGAAATTGTGCAATTTTGGAGGGGAATGAGCCTTCCCTCCAAAAATTGAGCAATATTGACTGGAAGCTTGCCGACCTCATGAATTGCACAATTCTGCCTGTCAACCTTCCCTGGAAAAATTGTACGATCTAGCCCAACAGGATTGCTCAGCCCAGGAATTTCGCAATCCTTAGTAGCAATCAGCTACTCAACCCAGAAATTGTACAATCCTTCTAGGCAGCCAGCTCAGCTTCTTCCCAAAAACTGTGCAAAAGCTTCCCTCAGTGAGGTAGGCTGTTACATGTGCCATCGGGTTCACCAGTTCCACCCACGACTAAGAAAACCTGACTTGCATGCATGGGATGATTTTTCCCAAAATAGCAAAAAGAAACACGAAAAAAGAATCCTTAGATTTTAGGGAGTTATTTTTAGCATTTGGATGTTACATGCAAAGATCGTTTTAGAATCTTTCCTCCAAGTGTCGCTTTCTCCTAGATTTATGGCATGCGCATGATGAGCCTCAAACTTATATATTCAACACTTCAGAGCTCACTTCTTCACATAAATCTTCAAGCTCTAACATCCCACAACACATCCAGGAGTCTTCGACACATTCAACTCAGCTATTTATGGGTAAATCCCCTCAATTTGTCTTTTGCAACATTTCTAGTGCTTTTTGTGTTTTGGATTTTGTGAGTGTTGTCTTCTTGATTTCTGTGAACACTTGATGTCGTTTGCATGCTATTAGCTTGTATTAGCACTATTTTATTTTTCATTAGCATCTCAATGTTGTCGCATGCATGACAATGTTTCGCATCAACAATCACCGATTCGTCGACTCACTTCACCCACATGCATGTTGTTTTGTTTTCGGAATCTTTCATTCACTATTTGCAGGCACAATCATTCAATTTTGTTTGCATTCAGTATTGTCATGCATTCACATTCACATCTCCTTTCAATTTCCCTTAGGTGGATCTGGGCAGTCTTGGCCCGAGCTCTGCCTCACCCAGACAACATTGAGCAATCATGAGAGGGAACGCTCTACCTACCTCTCAGAAAATGCGTATTTCTTCCTAATGACTATCCTCCAATCTTGCATTGTGCAATTCTAAGAGGGAGTGACTACTGCCCCATAAAATTGTGTAATGCAGTCACCGGGCCTGCAACCCTTGCCAGATGGAATTGTGCATTATACAAGCATAGCAGCCAGAAGGCCAGTCTAGATTGCGCATTACGCAATTCCAGCAACCCAAACTTCCATTTGCGGAGTTATGGCAGCTAGTCTCCCAGCCTCCCAAGAAAAATTGTGTAATTATTTCCAGTCAATCCCCAAGTATGTTGTACATTATTCCTCAAGTTTGCTTTGGTTTTAGCTGATATATCTTTTGGCATGCATGTCGCCATGTCCCCAGATCTAGTAGGTGTTTGTCCATCTCTCAGTAGTTCAGGATCAATAGCCTCTGAGTGAGCAGGAACTATGGACACTGACAAAAGTGCAACTGGAGCAACAATTGAGTGAGTGTCTACAAGCTTGTCAATCTATGAAGAGAGAAAGCTGATTGTAGACAAGGACATCAAGCTGAAATGGAAAGAGGTCAATAATGCATTTACAGGCACATTTGGAGAAAACCTTAAAGACTGCCAAGTCTATGTGAACATTCATAAGTCCACCTTGTACCAATTGCATGCAGGTATCCCATGTTCCCATGCACAAACATAATACATTGGATCATCTTGCACACTGATACCAAGATGGTAACATTGAGCAATGTTAGTGGGATGGATATTGCTACCTTCAGGGCACAAGACTATGAACAGATGTACCATATGTCAAAGCTTGTGGTCTCCATGGAAACACCCTTCGGCATACCCAGCAGAAATGCCTACCCCAAAGATATCTTGAAGAACTGAGTGAAGGAGCTAGCCAAATTTAGGATGACACCCAACCAGATCTACAAGACAAAGATACTACAGAAGTCATATCAATACTTGGTCATTTTTTCATCTTGCTTGTATGGCCAAGAGAGTATGAAAGCATTCCCACAGATTTGGGTGATCGCATTGGACCAACTAGCGAGAGAAGGAAAATCATGCAACTGGTCTGACATGTTGGCTTATTGGCTGAAGGAACAGGTAACAAGGGCTCAACAGCTAACCGAAGGTTAGCAAGAAGAAATCTACATGCCCGCCTACATCTTGGATGCAATCTGCACCCATCAGGAGTTCTCAGGCTTGAAGTGGGCATGGGTTTCGGTGGAGACCTCTATGAACACTTATTATAAACTGTTTTCTGAATGTAACCTCAGAGGAGTTATCACATAATTGTTCGATCATTTTGCCGCCCCCGTGTAAAAGATGATATCTGAACAAGATCCACTCTACATGTTAAAGGCAACAATCGAGGCATTGCTTGATATAGCAGATTGGTATGCCTCACTGTTTGGCAAATTTATATGGATGTACAGCGCGGAGAAGACTCCACATGTTCTACCAAAGTTTTCTTTGGACAAGCTTGTCATGCAATAAGTATCATACCACATCTCGACAAGACTATCATTTAGGCTACACCGGAAGAAGAAGGCACCTTATCCTGCTCTTCCATTACATATCAGGTTCTACGAGGTAAGGAATTTCAAGCATGTGGATGTCGAAGCAGAGGAGATCAAGAAATATCTAATTAACGCCCGAAGCTACAATCTGTATGGCCCGGATTGTCTTGTAAAAGATCATTGCACGAGAGTACAGTTTCAGGATCCATGGGGCATGTCATCGGGCAGAGGAGGACCCATGGAGTTATTGTTATAGCTTCTCCAGGCCCAATGAATCAGTCGGCATCGCTGTGGAATGGTTAGTGAAGCAGCATCTTGGAGAGCACCACCACCACAGCAGTAGATGTGAACATACCAATGCATGACAAAGGCAATATGAAGATTGTCGACAACATGGAGGAGGAACAAAGCTGCAAGTTCTTAGCAGATGCACTTATGAAGAAAGAAACTTTTAAAATAGAGGTGAAGAGGCAACAATGCAATAAGAGGAACGTGCAAAGGTAGAGCAAAAAATAGAGAATGGAGGAAAGAGAGAAGGAGTTGCATGAGTTGAAGGAGAAACTTCGGAAGGAACAAGAGTTTCACAGATAGGAGAAGGAAGCACAGAAAGAACAAGTATAGTAAGGCATGCAACATGTTCATATGGATGAAACTGCGCCCGTACAAGTATTTGACTCATCTGAATAGCTGGCACCAAGAAGGCAAGGTGAGCCATTGCAGGAGCAGGACTTTTCTCAAGAGATTGAACAAGCACTTGAGCAGATGAATAAGGAAATGGAGCAATAGGAGTTAGAGAAAGGCATCGACCTCATGTCTCACCGCCAATAGGTCGATCCACCAACTTCACCGGATCCAGAAGCGGAGCAAGTCCCAAGTGACCAAGGAGACACTGAGACCCTTGGAGACAATCCCAATGGAGAGATGCACAACATCTCATTGAATGAATCCCAACATAGAATTGTGCAATCTCAGATTGTCGACTCCAGAAGATCACACATCTCCTACACAGTTTGAGGAACGAGTGATCATGTCTGACGTGCAAAAGCATCTAGCAGTATTGGTCAATGCTACTAGAGCATATGCCAAAGCCACTAGCTCGGGTGTTCACTTCCTGATAGCAGAAAACAAGTGAATGGCTAAGGAGTTAAAGACGGCCAAGCATGGAGGAGAACTAGTTACAACATCTTCCCAAGAAGAATTGAATAAGTAAATACTAGATGAAGCATTTTCCCTCGACACAATCATGCAGGCGTTGTATTCCAAGTTTGGTACCGTGCATAAGGTAGTTGTCCATCTCAACTATTGGAAGCAATGATGTGCGAGGAGAGTGTGTATCTTGTCAAATGTGCATACTACTATTGATTACATGAAAAAATGGACAATGAGATACAAGGGAGCCCCGTTACACTTGCCTAAGATGATGAAGCCCAGAGTGGTTGAGTTGAAGGAATGCATCTGAAGTCAGATCCAGAACTATGAAGATATCCCACAGCCCATCCCTAGTCTACAGGCTTCCCATGCATGGGTATTTAGGAGTATGGATGTTGTTGTGTGTGCACATGAGATCCCATCTATTGGGAAACTCACCCAGGAAAAGGAAAAGGCACAGGTCTAACTGGATCTTGAATCATACTTTGACGAGTTGATGTGCATAGCTACCAGCCCAGACTTGGTGATCAATGCAGACACCATGCATTAGTATGTCACTAGGCTGACCACACTCAAGACAACTATGTGCATGTTATCAGACGAGTTGGACAGAGGAGCCCGAGAAGTGTTCACAGATGCTATGGAGGAAAGAGTTTGTTTCCAGAAATATGACACCTTAGAGTACACAGACACCATTGCAGACTACCAAGATTGGCATCAGTTCACTACTGTCGACCACCAAGTGGATGTCGAAGAGTTGGTCTTCCCACAACTGTCCGAGTCGTAGTGATGTCTTGCATGGCTTGCTCAAGCCTATTTTCTCTCACATGGGTACATGTGCATATTCTATGTAATGTCTTGTCAAGTGTAAGTTCAAGTGTCAATAGTTGGATGTAATAGTCATATAGTATATGAAGAGTCATGACAGTAGGTGAACTATCACAAAGGGGAAATTCAAGGGTCATTTCACCCTTAGCTATATATAGTCTCTCATAACTCATTGTAAGGGCTTTTGGTCAGCCAAGCTTCTGATACGAGTATCTTAATGATATCTTGGACAGTATTGTAATGAGCCTTAGCTTCTCCACTATGTAGAGCTAGTATATCTCTTTGAAGGAGCAGGCGACAATGACTGTAACGTTCCGCTGTCTAAGCTAGTGGTTGGTCCTGGATGTATTGTATGACTGGAACTTACACTTCTTAATATAACAAATCCAACACGTTTCATGCATATGTTTTTATTTTATATTAGCAAATTTGGTTACTCTAATGACATATGTATTGTTTGCTTACACATGCATGTATGGACTCATTCTATGTAAGTATGTATGAATCTTACTTAAATGTGTTGTTGGTTTAACCATCACTTTGGATTGTTAGCTAACTTTCTTTCCATTTTGTGATGCATCTTCACTCGTGTGTTCACTTCCAATCTATGTGCTATCACAGGTTTCCAAGGGATGCACTCACACCACCTTCCGTGTGTTAGAACCGCTCATGCACCTTCCTTGACTTGCCGCATAAGTCACACCCTTGATACCAACAGGGACATCTTACTTGCCTCTGTGTGAAACTGCGGTCAAGGCGATACTGTACAACCCACTATTGGGACTCCTACACAAAACAATGTAAGGTCTAATTGGGACTTATTACATGGGAGATCCCCTAACATTTTGGCGGGTCTAGCACCGTCAACGACTCCTCTCTGGTTAAATTACAGTTTAGGGTTTAGACTAGTTAGGTTGTAGGTTTTTCTTATTAATTTTGATTATAGTTTGCTTCTTATAATTTTCTTTATGGTTTAGATATGCCTAGTTATGTTTTCTTTATCATAGTTGATCAATTGTTGCATGACATTAGGAATTTAAGCTTTCACTCATGAAATCTCTGCATATGCATTGCATAGGTCTTTTATTTGCAATTAAATGATTTCTTCCTTTCATTACATATGACTACTTTGCACCAAGCCATGCTTGCTCCATTACATCATGTGTTTGCCTTCTTGCATAGCATACACTGGTCATTGACCTAGCCTTACATTCTCCTCTATGTTTCATGCCACTGCATAAGCCTTCTCAAGCCCCCTATTTCAATTGACATTGCATAGGGAAATATATCATGTGATTGAAGAGCATGGTTTCTCCCAATTTGTGTTAAGATTTGGGAAGGTATGATTTTTCTTACGCACTTGTTAAACCCTAAATGATCATATAATACTCATCCTCGAAGATTCTTTTCACCATGCACATGTCAACGTTGGTTCCAGGTCATTCAGATGTTCAAAGTGTCAAAATTATGACCCGATCAAATGTTTTGAATAAGATAATTCTAAATGCCTTAGGGACACTCACACTGCTTTCATATTCTATTAAGAATGCACATTTTCATTATTAGGCATCTAAGGTTTAAATGTTTGATTGAAAAAATTGTTAACTTATTTAGTGTAATTGAGTTAATTTTGTTATTTATTGATGTGCAGAGTTTTTGGAACAATGATATCATATATATTTCTACACATATGAATGGGACACATGACTTTATAGCAACATGCATGCTTTGGAAAAGAATGGAAAACAAATTCAAAATCAAAAGGTGAAGAATGAAGCCCATATAGTCGACATACATGGTATACAATTATGGAAAGCTAATGCAATAGCACCATCATGGGTTATGAGAGTGTAAATGGAATGCATGCCATATCACTACACATAAAGTTCCAGTGAATTCAAACTTTGCACCTACATGACACTAAATTCGGCATCGAAAGTTTGTGATTGCAGTGTGACCAATGCGCGCTAAGATCATCATGACACCATAAAGGGACATGGCACTTGGTCGTTATATATGTGTCCACGCAGAGACTAGATTTATGTTCTCATGAAATATTTTTGGATCACAAAATAGGTGTTAGGAAGATTTACTTTACTGATTATTTAAATCTCTTATTAAGGTTGAAGCATGGAGGATCGGTTTAACTACTATGTGTGTGGGAACACCCAAGGAATAAGACATGTGGAAAATTTATCGCGATGGATACCTTGGCTAAAAGAATATGGATGTGAGAATGTATTTGATTTTCTTGTACCATTAAGGCAGTTGAAGGTCAATGAAGTGGTGTCATCACAATTTCCCGTGTTGGTATGGAATTGTTATACTATGTGACCAACTCCAAAAGTTAAAGTTCGCACATATTGTAAAGACAAATTTCGCCTTACTTCTTTTAGCTACAGAGAATCTCCTTAATATTACATCATCATGAGAGAAGTGTCAATGCAAATACAGTTTTGGATTTCTATCCTAAGAACTGCTTTGCTGGCCAATTGTCCTTGTTGTGACCTACTTATTTGCTTGTCCTTGTGTTGCCTTCAATCATCTAACGAAAACTAAAATTTATGGTTGCACAATACAATAAAAGTCAACTTATCACTCAGAGAGGGGCAGTAAGTAGAGAAATAAGAAGAATTTTGACTATCGAAGCTGCTAATTTCAACATCGCCTTGGACAATGTCTCCATAACAAGCCTTACTTTTGGAAGAGATTTCACAAAAGTTGTTGAAGCAAAGCAAGTTGTTTCAAATAATATCTCAACAAGATGTAAACAATGTATAGAGATGAATAATGTCAGACATAAAGGAAGCCCCACTCACAACTTGATAATAGGAAGGGTATACAAAGTTCCTTCTCCCTTATCTAACTTAGAAACAATTTGCAATGTTGCTTCTTCTTCATCAAATTCTTCCCCTCAACATTTGATGATGATAGATCATACTTTCTATTCAAATACTATATGTTTCCCTCAGTAAACATGATCTTGTCGGCCCTCAAGGCATCATATAAATAGATATTCTTGGGCGTCAAATCCTTCATTGTCCCAATATTCCTGCTTTGAAAGCCTAGCATTCTCAGAAAATTCGGTGTTGAAAATCAAAGAGTGCTCATTGGGCTCCACACCTCATCTCTTCAAAACCACAATGAATTCCTTGGTCTTGGGCCTCTTGAAACAAATCAAGTTGTTGGTCAAGAAGAAGAACCTACCAATTTCATAGTGTAGAAGAAGAAACAAGAAAAAGGATGCGACCTTCGAAAATATGCAACTATGTGACCTCTACCCAGTTCACTAAGTCACATAGTCGCAACAACCATCCATTAGATCTCCATTATGATGCGATGGCACAACCCTTATACCATTAAAATGCAACCTGCCCTGGGACGCGACTCTATGACTTGCCCAGTGACGAGCATTCCTCTCACCTCTCTTGATAGTAGAGAGAAGCTACTATGATTGGATAACCTCAGAGCATTGTTCTCACATAATGTCTATGTAATCACAACTAAATGAGCAATCATAATATATTCGAGAAATAAGTATAATTTTAAACACTGCAATGTTGGGGCGCAAGGGACAATACAATTTCTCCATGCACGTGGTGATTTAAAATAATTTGAAACTTAAAGACTACTGCCATTAAAATGTTCAATTGGAATCTTGTATTCTATCATCCGACATCGATTCCATCCAAGTTATTCGACGAAGCACCTTTCATTAGATTTCCATCCAACACAAGGAATGTGGACATCAACACAAGGCATACACATAATCATTTCTCTTATTCATTGAACATTGTTCATTCAAGGTTACTTTGAATATTTTTGTAGCAGCTATGAGCAACAAAGTGTGTCACATGTTGCAATGGGAGTATTTACAAAGCAAATGACCCCATGCAATAACACCTTGAACATTTACAAGTTATCCCCATAAATCATCAATTGGGAAAAATTGATTTGTGAAAGTAGGGAATACGTTAGGGTTGGGTTTTATGTGGTCAAACTTGTGAAGGAATGATGTATAAGAAGGAATTACAGAACGAAGGAGTCGGTTATTCATCTATGGATCTCCCAGAGAAAAAAACCATATTAACACATCCCCTTGAATCAAAGACACCTATGCAAGCTAGGGAAAGGAAACTACATTTACGCTCACCCTATGGATAATAGAAAGCCATAGATGAAAACATGTTTGAAGAATCCTAGGAAGACCCTACAAGGCCACTTACTCCAACAATGCCACAGAATGAGGAAGGACTATCCAAGGGTCCAAAGCTACTTTTTGTTCTTCATGATTCTTTTTAAATTTATAGTACTATTCTTCAATTACCAATATGTATGGCTACTATAATTTTCTTTCAGTGTGAAGAAGGATGAGAATGCTGACTTATGTGTTAGAGAACTAGGGTTTCTCACAAAAATTGTAGGTTGAAATGTGTTTTAATGTGTGCTCTAGGAACCAGTTAACCATGAAAAATGCACCACATCAAAAGGTTGACGGATGTAAACGAGGCACAATAGCACAAAGTGAAATAGTTCATTCAAGCCTCCATGGTTGCACAACAATGTTGGCAGCAAGGACCAACCACGAGTCTCTCAAAAAACTTCTCTTTTCTCCTTACATTCTCTCTTCTATCAGTATGAAAATTTTCTCATCATGGTGTCAAGAGCTAAGGTTTCCAATGGAGGCAACATGGCTAGGATTTGACCAAAAAAGATTCATGTAGAAGTACAAGGTACTATGTCAACTTAGTGGAAGATGTAGAAGTAGGTGAATGGACATTCAATATAGGAGATCAACACCAATGAATTGTTAAATAGTACATGTGAATCCCCATGATTGCACAATAACATTGAATGTATGGATTTAGAGGTTTCAAACAACAACATTATGTCTCCATTGTGATGACAATGGTTGAATTTTGCAAAGACATGGGAAGTTTGGTGCTCTAGAAAGTGGTCTGACTAGTGAAGTATTGGAAAGAAATTTTCTCCCTTCATGGAACCATAGATAGCTGCTCGGATATTATGCCAACCTTAGTCATAGTTTTAGGAGTAGGAATTTCCACAGTCAATACAACAAGTGCATCACAACCTTGTTCAATTGCTCATCAGGATTGCATGACAACATTAGAGTTTGGGTTTGATATGATTAAACTAATAAAGAGTGACATGAAATATAAGATACCATTGGAGGAATCACATCTCAGAGGAGTGGGATATTCCTTCATGGTTTCCTAAGGAACAACTATATTAGCACATTCTCTTGAATCGAAGGCACCTGTGCAAGTTAGGAAAATGAAACTGCCTCTAACACCTGTCCTACGGATGAGAGAAAGCCCATAGATGGAAGCATCTCTAAAGAAGTCTAGGAAGACCCTACAAAGATTCTTATTTATAGAATTCCATAGCACGAGAAAGGCTTATTCAAATGGTAAAGAAGAATGAAGATGTCAACCTATGAGGAGAGAATAAGGGTTGTTTATAAGAATTTTTACAACTAAGGTCTCCCTTAGCAAGCGAGATGGATTCAGAAAATCTATACGAACAATCAACAAACTCAAAGGCACATCACCAAAAGATGGATGAATGCAATTGAGGCATAGTGGCAGGAAAATAGGGTTGTCTCGGGACCTAGCAACTGCATCATTGCAGCAAATGGACAGTAGGCATTTTATGGTTTCTAAGAACCCTCTACATCCTCCTCTTCTTCTTTGTAACATAAATACCACTCACTGTAATGTAAGAAGCTATGTTGAGATTGATTTGAGTATGTAATAATCATTAGGCCTAAGAGAAAAGTGAGTAAGATCAAGTGTCATGAGGGTAGATGAAGGGTCGTAAAGGAAATTGTAATTAATGATTGGGATATGAAGATGAAAAGCGTTGAAATGACCATTATCAAAGCTAGAAATCTTACTTCTAATCTCACTGAATACCTTAAGGATACTCTGTTTCAAGCCAGTTTGATACAGGTATGCCCGAAAGAAACTTTTCCAAATGTCAAGATCTTAAAACAATCATGGCAAGAAGTGTATATGAAGAAAGCTCTAGATATTCAAAGCCTATCCAGACCTAACATGGAGAGATATTGCATTTTCATATAGAAGCTGCATATTCAATGACTTACACTAAGGTGTCTCTCAAATGATGTTGCTCAACTTCTTCCAACACTCAATGATGCAGTCTTCACGGGACAGATGCATGTGCAGTCAATACATCCCCCCAGCTTGAGCCAATGGTGAATGCATGCAATCTCAAAGAACGAATAGAGAAGGAGTCTAGAAAACAATCATGAGGACTGTTATACCTAATTTCCATTTTCTTGTCCTACATTTTAGTTTTAAATAGTTTCAAACTAAGTATTTAGAAACTTTATTTACAAGTTTTCTATTTTTGTAATATTAATAGCGTATTTAAACCACTTTCATGCATTTAGAAAGGGGTCCAGAATTTTGAGAAGGTGGCTTTTGAACTCGCACTATTGTTTATACATAAGTCATCTAATTGAAAAGCTGAGCCTGGAAGCTATATTTTTCATATATAAAGCTTTGATGTATTGAGTTCAATTATCTTTGTGTTGTTGTTTTATGTTATTGAATTAGATAGTTAACTTATTTCTTTCTAAATATTTCATTATAGTTTGCTATGAAATGAGATATATCATTGTCGCTATTGATGTGAGATATTGAATGATTTTCGATTATAAGAGATAACAAGATATTTTGTGTGATTGAGTTTTTCATCAACTAAATTAAGTAACTATTTAATTAATTTAGTTTCTTACATATGATTTCTTTTCATTAAAGTATGAGATGATCTAGATTATTACATGCTTTGTGAAATCTTTTTGTTAGATAACATGAAAGAGATTTATCTTGGAAGATAGTTAGAATAAGTATTAAAGATTTATCATTAGCGATTAGATCATTACATTGTGTTGATTTCATTCCTTCTGTTGTTCCTATATCCCCAGTTGGACCCACCATCTTCAACGGAAAAGGAGTTTCTTTAACCTATGGACTGGGTGGAGTTTCCCAATGTTGAGGCAATCACCTCCTAGTATTCAACTTTTTTGGTTCTAGAAGGAGGGCCAACATCCTATGGATGACATATAAACCCAATCAAAAACCAAGAAGCCACCACAAGAGTCAATCACCCTCCAAAACTCCTACAACTTTGAGATCTCATTCTAAATATCCAAGTCATAAATTAGAAGTTGTAGAAAAATCCCCAACATGTCCTAGCATATTTTCCAAAGTACCTCCTTCATATTACAATCTGGAATATCTGGAAGTACAATATTTGATAAAGAAATTAGAGGATATCTCTATTTCGGCAGAGAAATCTGTAAAATCATAAGCTTCCAAAGGAAGTATCACTTCCCTATTTCACCATACTAGTGTATTAACTCATTCACAAAGTGAAAAACTTGGCATTATACTGTTTGAGTTTCCACTTCCCTCTCATTGAAAAAGAGCTACTACATCAACATCTCAGTCATCTTCTAGTGAGATCATAAATTCATCTCCACTACAAACTCCCTCATTCATTCCTTCACAACCAATTTCTTCATCCATTCCTATTTCTTCTACTCAAACAATTAGTGATGCCAAAAGTAGTGCTAGTCCAGTGGTTGTTTCTTCTACCACAACATCCACCTATGGAACTTCTATAGCATCTTCTCAAACAACAAGACAAACAATGACTGCTAGACCATGGACTAATCCTAGAGTTGTTCAGTTAGCAGGAGCACTTCATCCTCTACCAAGTCATCTAGAAAAATGGTTGCCCAAATACAATCAAGATGATGGTCTTCCTGCTAAAGAACATCTCAATAATTTTATGCTAACCATGAATCTTAATGCTATTTAACATGAATATTGTGTAGCGCGATTATTTCCTTGTACTTTTCAAGGATCTGCAGGATCTTGGTACTTTTCACTACTAGCATGCACAATTACCAGTTGGGATATTTTTGAAGAACAATTCTTAGCTAAAATTGGTGATTACCGAACAAATGCATCTTTAATCAATGATCTTTCTAATTTGAAAATTAATTCAGGAGAAAAGATCAAAGATTTTAATTCCATATTTAACAAATTTTTGAATAAAATCCCAACTACATCAAAGCCCAGTTTGGATGTATAGATTTAATGGTACATATCCTCTCTTCCTTCAAATATAGCAATTTTTGTACATAGAGATAATAAGGCTACATTAGTGGAAAACATGAAAGAAGCCTTGTTTTGTGAGAAAATAATAATTGCTTTAGAGAAGAAAACAAATCTAGAAGATAGGAAGGCTAGGAAGGTAACATTCAAAGATGATTGCAAGAAGAAAGCCCCAAAAGACCCTTTTGATCTTGAAGGATTGCAGAAGGTTCTCAAAACTATGTCTAGTGAAATGGTTGAAATTAAGAAGTAAGTAGCAGAATCTTCTTCCAAAAAACATTTTAGAACTTTCAAGAGAAATCAATCATCATCTTCTCAACCTCCCAATATAATATCCAGTGTAGAATCTAATCATGAAGAGGATGAAGAAGAATCAGCAATGTTAGCTGAAGAATCACAAGAAGAAGCAGTGGTTGAATTACATGGGTTGTGGGATTTTGTCCTGCCTACCTCCGATGAGGAAAATGAACAAGAAGCCTTACTAGTTAACACTAGAAGTAGAGGTCATAATTATTCTTCACAGATAATTCAAACGAATAAAAATTCAACTCTTATTGCTAAAGACAAAGTTGTCAATAAAAAACCTCCTTCTAAACCTTCTCAATCAATTTCACCTTCATCTAATCCTCAACTTTCATCTAAAACCTTGGTAGTCTCTAACACCATTGAGTATAACATAATTGAAGATATGAAGAAGATCAAGGCCAAAATTTCTCTCCATGAACTTAGCAAGATGAAACAACAACAATTTTTTTATTGAAAGAGTTGAATGCAGTTACTGCTTCTCCTCTTCTTGCACCTGTTTTAGCGAAAGCTGCTAATGAAATGGGAAAACCCCCTATAGATTATTTCCACACAATTTTTATCGGTGATAGATCTAATTCTCATACTCTATTTTTGGGACTTATGAAATTTACAATAAAAATGTACATAATTTCTTAATGGATTCTGGGGCATCTTCAAATATAACACCATACTCAATTTTTGAGAAATTAAATATCGCACCCCAGAAATCACCAGTTCATTTTCTGCAATTAGAAATAACAAATGTCAAGGCTTTAGGAGAGATTAATTCAATTAGTATTAGACTATCATCCAACCCGAACTTTTATCAAATCATTGATATATTGATTGTTGATATTCTAGAATTCTATGGTCCAGTTCTTAGCAAAGACTAGTATGAAAAAATTCATGGTTACTTTGCAACAAACTGGTCCCACATGTGGCTTCCATATAATGGAAAGCCTAATCAAATCAGATTTGATAGAGAAAATCATATTACATTTTCAGTAATAGATTTCGAAGAAGAAAATGAGCCGATAACTTTTAATAATAAAATTCTTGGAAATTATTTGGCTTAATCATTTTTGGGAAATTTTGACGCACAAAGATCACATTTTTCGATCAATTATGTTAATTCACAAGTAGAAAATTTCTCTCAGACATATTCTCTTGGATGTTTGAATTTTGTAGATAAACCATTAGTTAAATCTTTGTTTTGGAAGCTTTATTTTGATGGACCTAGACCCAACGATCGTGTAGGAGAAGGATGCATACTAATTAGTCCAGAAGGTGGGAAGACAATGCTATCTTGCAGGTAAGAATTTGAATGCATGAATAATATTGTCGATTATGAGGCATTGGTTCAAGGTCTCTACAAAGTAACTAGTCTTGACATTAAATATATTTAGGCGTTTGGATATTCATAGATTGTTATAAGACAACTCAGGAATACTATTCGTTGTCTCTTTGTACATATGAAACATTATAAATCCTTAGTTCAAGACCTCACTTCTCATTTTTTAGCATTCAATATATCCCCTATACCTAGAATGCAAAATGAAAGTGTTGATCTTTTGGCCAATGTAGCTTCAAAGATCATACCATCAGAATATTCTAGTCCAAATAGATTTTCTATTGAGTTGATTTTTCGACCGTCCATCCCAGATAATATCACTAATTAGAGAGTATTCAATGATGATAAAGATATCATATGTTTTTTGACATCCGAAGGAACATATGATGACCCAATTATAGATGAAGATTAACATGATAATCAGAAGAAACAAAAAATTGAAAAAAATCCATTACCTAAATATGTAGTCAAGCTTGAAGATCTATATGATTTGAAGGATAGATTCAAAAAGGTCAACAATTGAAAACTACAGAGTTCTACTTTAAATTTTGAATTAATTAAACCTAGGACCTAATGAAAAACCTCAAAATATTAATTTAGGGCTTGGCCTTTCATCCTAGGAAAGAAATGTACTCATTCATTTTTTAAAGAAGTATAAATAGTTCTTTGCCTGGAATTCTCAAGATCTCAAAACATACAATGCCTCTATCATCCAACATACTATCCCTATAGTACCAGAAGTCAAACCTATTCGAAAAAAGCTTAGGAAAAATCATCCAAATTTGGAAACCCAAATAAAAAATGAATTGAATAAAATTTTAAAATCCAAGATTATTTTTCCTATTAGACATTCACAATGGGTTTCAAATATGGTACCAGTTAGGAAAAAGAGTGGTGATATCCGAATTTGCATCGATTTCAGAAATTTGAACAGAGCATGTCAAAAGGATAACTTTCCCTTACCATCAATGGAGCAAGTTTTATAATCAATAGCAGGTTTTGAATTAATGTCTTTCTTAGATGTATTTTCAGGGTATAATCAAATTTTAGTTCATCCAGAAGACTGGTCAAAAACCACATTAAGAACAAAGTGGGGAACATATGCCTATCAAAAAATGCCTTTTGGATTAATGAACGTAGGATTCACTTTCCAGAGAGCTATGGATATTGCTTTCAAGGGGTTAATTAATAAAACTACAGTGGCATATCTAGATGATATTACCATATGTTCGAAAAATAGAAGTAATCTTCTGCATGATCTAAAACAAATTTTTGAAAGATGTAGAAAATAGGGAATTTCTCTTAACCCTAAGAAATCATTTTTTGCTCTTAATGAAGGTAAGATCTTAGGATTAATTGCTTCAAAACATGTAATTTATATTGATCATGATAGAAAAAAGAAAAAAATTCAGAAATTCCATTGCCACATAACAAAAAATCAATGAAATCTTTTTTAGGACAAATTAATTTTGTCAAAAGATTTGTTCTAGAATTTTCACACATCATTTTGCCTCTTCAGAAAATGATCAAGAAAAATCCATTGTTCAAATGGGGAGATGATGAACAAGAAGCATTTCAAACCATCAAACAAGTTATAATTAATGCTCCTTCTCTATCAACTCCCAATTTTTAAAATCATTTTATTTTATACACTTTTGCTCCTGATCTAACTTATGCAGTAGCTTTAACCCAAACAAATGAACAAAAAATCGAAGCTCCAATTGCCTTTTTAAGTTCAAATTTTCAAGGAGCTGAATTGAATTATACAGGACTAGAAAAACAAGCCTTCTATTGGGTAGCGGAGGTCTCGCGTAACAGTTTTTGGACCATAGGAAGGTATAAATAGAGCACAGCTCTATGAGGGAAAGGCAATTCTTTTTGGGTATGATCTTGGATCTAAATTGTAATGGGTTGTTGAGGAAAGTAGTCTGAAGCGTCTATAAGTCCGAGTCGAGGGTTTGGGGTAGTGGATAGAGGCTCTGTAGCTGGGTGTGTAGAGGCCTGAAGAGTCTGCAGCTGTGTGCGCAGACCCCTGTAGTTGAGTGCGCAGGGTGGATCTGGATGTATTGGGGATAAATTGGAAATAAAGATAAGTTTCTTCTAAGAATTCTGTGTTAAATCTGAATAATCACAAATCTTCCCATTTGTATGATTAATAAGACTGTTTTAATCTATGCGCATATTCTTGTTTCTTGAATACTTGTGAATCTGGGTTTCATCTTTATACGCAAATTGAATAAATATGATAAATGTTTGCCTAAAGACCTGTCTAAGTAGATCCGATTTGCAATACTTCATCCAATAGATTAGATTCGTAGACATCATACTAATAGGCAGTAAGAGGTATTCTGGATCTGCGTGAATACAGAGCAACGCGAAGTTGCAGAACAGTGCACGATACCTCCAGACCACATCTAGACATCCCTAGGGTGCAGAAACCTAGCTCTAGCACCTTCCCCTGCTACCTCGGGTGAGACCTCAGTCCACGCTCCGCGGACTGTTGCCAAAAGGGTCAGTAGCTGCGAGATTTACTTGGCTAAATAATTCTTCCAAACCTGGGTCAAGCCCATATAAGCCAACAAATGGTTCCATTGCCAGGACCAGGATCTTCCTAAGGCGTGTCTGGTGTGAAACGCAGAGACTCTATAGAGAAGAACGTTGAAGGATCGAAGGGATCAGGAATGGTAGTAGATTAAGGGTAACTATGGCGAGCACGATTTAGTTATCAATATTCAAAGGAGTAGGAGGTGAAGACCCGGAACAATTCTGGTTTGTGATAACATCAGTATGGAATGTGTAGCAAATTGCAGATGATAATATCAGAAAGGTTACCTTAGTCAACGCGCTGCAAGACCGAGCGCTGACATGGTACATAAAGTACTCAAGCAAGCACCCAAAGGCGGGGACAACAAAAATTCAGACTGAATTGAAGAAGGAGTTTTGCTGGCTGAAGTCAGAAACACAGTTGATTATAGGGTTCAAAGAGATCGTGATGATGCCTAGAGAAACCCCGTGGGATTTGGACTAAACACTGAAAAGTACTATTCGCGAGGCTAACATGACATTGAGGGATGCGCAGCACTACACTTGATTTATGGTATCCTTAACACCACATCTAAGGTCGGCTCTACCACAATAAAATATCTCAACCTAGGTCAAAGCACTAGAGACAGTGATGATGTTACATGAAACTCCATTGCAAGACCCAGGGTTAGGAGTTCAGCAAATCCAACCGGAGGTCCAAGATTTGTGCTTGGAAATGAAGAAGCTAAAACAAGAACAGATACCACAAGCAAAATTTTAGGAGGAAGTATGGTGTATAAACTGCAAAAGCTAGGGACACGATAAAGATCACTGACCAATATTAGTAAATTTTGTGGAAACGGGGGGACTAACGCTATTGCAACTAGAGGCACAAACAAGACCGAGCACCATAGCCCCACTCTGGTGCATAATCTATTAGGTGGGAGGAAAGCACAACACTGATAACTTCCACCTATTACCAAAATACAACCAGACCCCCCAGCAACTATTTTGCAACTTTTGTAGGTCGGTGGGCCACGAGGAAAAATACTATCATAGCTACCAATTGTTAATGGACCAGTCACCTGCTTACAAAATGCAGACTGAGGCGTGAGGTCAGGATCTAGCCACGGCGATTGCACGCAGTGGGTTCTAGGGCCGTGGACGAGGACGGGGAAGAATGGGGCCAGGTAGGGGTCATGGGCAGCTAATCTGCTACAACTACGGAGCACCAGGACATTACGCGTGGGAGTGTACCAACCCAACTAGAATTTCACGTAGTTATTGTGAGCAATTCAATCATGAGCTGATAGATTGTCCTACACTGATAGCGCAGATTCGTGAGAAAAAGGCAACACAACAAACAACAACCCAGAATGTGTAGATGATGAGGTCCGAACCCCACGAGGAAGATCCCAAAGTAAGGATGGTGCTGAGGAGTGGCATGGCCACAAGAGCGGATGGAAGGAAATTAGGGTGCGGTAAGGAGACATATCTGGAAGCTCAGGAGAGCTTCGCAAAGGTATCTACCTCAGGTAGTAGGGATCAACCTGAGTTGGACAAGGACCCCTTGATGATAACTAGATTTTTAGAGACATGTATAAAGTTGCTTCACGATAACAGCGTGGTTAAATGCTTACAGGAATTGATAAAAAGATGCACAAGATGGAGTGAACCTCACATCGTTCAGAAGTTGGGAAGACATACATCACGTACTAGAAGGGAAATACAGTTAATAACGCAGATCTATGATTATGATATGGAGAAGTTCATTTTAGATCTGGGCTCAGATGCCAACGTCCTACCAAAACAAGCTTGGGAGCGCATGGGTAAGCCTACGCTACAATGGTCCCCTATCCAATTACAGATTGCAAATTAGCAGAAGGTGCTGCCCATGGGAAGGCTGTAAGGAGTTATGGTATACCTTGACAGCGTAAGTACTCGAACGAACTTTGAAGTTATTGAGCTCATGGATGAAAGAACACCTTATCCTACATTTTTAGGAATATATTGGGCCACCAACATGAATGGGGTTATGAATCTAAATAAGCGGACAATGATATTTAAAACAAAGTCACTCCGTGTAGTCATTCCACTAGATCTGGCTGAAGGACCGTGCTACATTGAACCTGTGCGTGACAGAGAACGCGACAATGATGTAGATTGTAGCTATAGAATGTCTGCCCAAGAGTGAGGATGGGTCAAGACATCATGGGGTAATGGAGAATCCTACACTTCTGATTCAGATGAGGAAGACGAGCGGTGGCGCAATAGGTTGAATGGAGTAACCACACTACACCGAAACATGCTAACTAAATCGTTGTACTGCATATAGGGCCCAAGATTGAGAATTGCCGAAGTATGATGGGTTGAAAATAATAGATGAATTCCTAACCAAATAAGAAATCGCAATACCAGAGCACCAACAATTTGATGCGATGAGATGGGTGCTGCGTGTGACACCTGTGAAATGGTGGGGCACACATGAAGGGACGTTCAAAGATTGGTGCGCTTGCAGGCGCATGATGAAGATCAGATTTGGGAAGCTGGAATTATGCATAACAGAGAAATACGATGGACGTGATGATCCACGCATACACCTTACCAAATGGTTCAAATCCTACAGAGAGGAACCTCAGCCAGAATGGGTGCACTTATTTTATCACACCCTGGACATCATTCCCAGAAACTAGTATACGGAAGCAGAGCTCCGGCATGACACAAGCGAGTGGGATATCTTGCGCGTAGGGGTTTTGTTGACATTTTTTTTGAATATCAACAGATGAATCCCATGAACGAAGCATTACAGCTGGTAAAGGCCACCATATTCAAGACACCTAGAGCCAGAGGAAACTATGCAGCCCAATTAGTCACAGCAACTGAGCTAGGCCCTTGAACGTTATAATGTCTAGGTAGAATATGATGAGGATGATCTGCAAAACGCCAATATTATGGAATCGGAGGGGAGCCAGGAAGTGCGTGGACCAAAATCGAAGATCCATATATCACGATGCCATTGAAAATGAAACAAGTTAATATCATAATCAAAGAAGATTTGAAGTATGCAATGCTTGGGGACTACTGGGACGATGCCACAGTGGAGAAGGCCGTCAAATTTCTTCAGGAATATCGATATTTGTTCCCAACAAAGATGACAGAGCTAAAAGGGATCCTAGGAGACCTAGGAATGTTGCAGATAACATTAAAACCAGACATGAAACCGGTGAAGCAACGACCCTACCGATTGAATCCAAAATATAAAGCAAAGGTCCATGAAGAATTGGACAAGATGTTGGCAGCAGGAATAATTGAACTAGTCGAGGAGTCTAATTGGGAAATTCAAATGGTTGTGCAGGAGAGGAAACAAAAGGGTGAGATTCACATCTGCGTGGATCTCAGGAAGCTCAATGATGCCTACGTCAACAATTTGTTTCCAACACCATTTATAGATGAGGTGCTGGAAAATGTGGTGGGGCAGGAAGCCTACTCCTTCACGGATGGGTTCTCAGGATACCACCAGATCAACATTGTGCCAAAGGACAGGAGTAAGACAACGTTTGCTATTGAATGGGGTTTCTTTCAGTACACAGTGATTCCCTCCGGACTGAAGAATGCACCAGCAATATTTTCACGAATAGTAGTCATGGCATTCAAAGAATTTATCCACATGTTCTTAGAAGTCTATCTTGATGACTAGACCATGTTTGAATTAGTTAAGAAGCACGTAGCAAGCTTACGGTTGATTCTGGATACTTGCCGCCGACATCAAATTGCGTTAAACTTAAAGAAGTGTACTATCCTTGTCCCATTCAGGAACTTGCTAGGCCAAGTGGTTTGTAAGTAAGGCCTAATGGTGGATCCGACAAAGATCGTTGTCATACTCAATCTACAAGCACCGCAAAGTGTCAAGAAATTACGTGCCACACTAGGACACATGGGCTACTATCAAAAGTTCATCAAAAGCTACGCTCAGATCATGGCTCCAATGGAACAGTTGCTGAAGAAGGATGCTTCTTATTGCTAGAACGAGGAATGTAACAAATGTCTGGAAACGCTTAAGGAAAAGATCGTATCGGCCCCTATATTTATCTTTCTAAAATGGGACATTGAATTTCCTGTGCATGTCGACGTGTCATGTGTCACATTAGGGGCGATACTTACTCAACCAGGATCAGGGAGAATTGACCACCTGATTGCGTTCACAAGTCGATGGTTGTCAAAAGTTGAGAAGAATTACTCCACTACTAAGTGCGAGGTATTAGCGATGGTATACGTGCTTCAAAAATTCCACCACTATCTTCTTGGAGGTCACTTTAAGATGTATACCGATCACTTGGCATTAAAATACCTAGTGAATAAGCCTATGTTGGGGGGGCATATATGTAGACGGTTGTTGTTATTCCAGGAGAATGACTTTGAGGTCATTGTCAAACCGGGACGTCTAAATGCAGGCCCAGATCACCTGTCCCGAATTAAGACCGCCAAAGAACCTACAAATCTAGAGGACGGACTTCCGGATGCTCAGCTATATGTGGTGCATGTACCAGATGGTCACTTTGAAGATATAATCCATTTCTTAACTACATGAACCGTGCCGCAAGGATACTCCATTTAGAAGAAGAATAAATTGGTGATACACACAGTAGACTGCACCATGATTGCAGGACACCTCTACAAAATGCGCAACTGCGAGATATTGCATCGATATGTCCTGGAGTTTGAGCAAGGACAGATCCTAGCTGAAGCACATGGGGAGGTTGCTGGCAAACATTATGCGAGTCACGCCATAGCTCAAAAGATCCTTCGCGCAGGATTATGGTGGTCTACTCTGCATCAAGATTCGAAAGCATACTGTCAAGCCTGAAACGTATGTCAACAGATGCGGAAACCAACCTGGAGAGATGAAATGTCACTCCAGCCACAAATGACACTACAACCCTTCAAGAAGTGGGATATCTACTTCGTAGGACCTATCGAGCCGTGAGGGAAAACAGGTGTGTGCTATATCATCACCTCGACAGATTATTTGACCCGATGGGCCGAGGCACAGCCAGTTAAGGATTGCACGGCTGCAACAGCTACGATGTTTTTGTTCGAGAACGTACTGACAAGGTTTGGATGTCCCAAAATTCTCATGAGTGATTAGGGAAAGAATTTTCTGAATGAAACAATCAGCGCGCTCACTTAAGAATTCGAGATATATCACCAACAGAGTACACCATACCACCCGCAAGCGAATGGGACCGTCGAGGCATTCAACAAAATCTTGGAGACCACATTGACCAAGGTCTATAATGCATGACGAAATGACTGGGACTTGTGCATCCCAACTATGCTATGGGCATATCGAACCACGTGCAAGAAGTTGATGGGCCAGACACCTTTTCGGTTAGTCTATGGCAAGGAGGCCATTATGCCTATTGTGCCTAGTCTGCGGATCGCGACAATCACAGGTATGGCAGACCGCAGGGATTTGGAGGAAAGGATCATGTAGCTCGAAAAACTAGAGGAGGAATGGTTTTTGGCTGGATTCCATCAGCAAGTACAGAAACAGTGTGCGAAAGTGTGGCATGATCGCCATATCAAGGTGCACACTTTCAAGGAGAATGATTTAGTATTTCTATACGACAGTAAATTCAATAAATTCCCTAGAAAACTCCAAATGCATTGGTTGGGACCCTATGTCGTCAAAGAAGTTACCAATGGAGGCACGGTTCAGCTTGCCAAACTCAATGGGAACCCCTTCCCAGGCCGAGTGAATGGCAGTCGCCTGAAGCTCTATACGAGTGGGTTGGCCACCTGACTAACCGTTCGAGGGACAGTCTCACCGCTCCAGCCGGTTGAAAGAGAGCACGGGACGATAAAGTAGTCTGGGAGAAAGAGGCACGAGTGCCAGGATACACATCGATCTTGCCCATCATCAAGATCGTGGTCGTGTGGTCAGAAGTACGTTGCTGCTTTGCTCCGAGCAAAGCTGACCGTTCATGTCACTATTCAAGACAAGGTGTCAACATTATGGCGAAAGGGAGCGGGCGGCAGGCAATTAAGAGAAGGAGTACGAGCTAGATATGGCCCGAGCTGCCACAGAATTTACACAGGAATGCTGGAATAGGGAGGAAGAGAACTGGAAATTTGAATCACCTATAAATCACTGAGGGGCATCCTTCTGGCGACCTACACTTCCACAAAGCATATGTTGAGTATTGATATGGAGTTGTTTATTATCTCTGCACAAGGAGTAATCCCGAGGGTGGTGAGATGGCCGATGGAGCAGCACGACTATCTAAGGAGCATGGTGTTGACAGCTATAGGTGTTTCGCAGCCTGCAGCCTCAACAGTAGGGGATGTACCAGAAAAGGGGAGACATGAAGCAGAATTGGTCTGGATGTTGTCGCCCCACCCGCGGCAGGTTGGTGAACTACAAAAAATCAACGAAAGAATGGAAAAATGGAGACCACAAGTAGGAACGAAGTTACTAAGGCATCTCTAAAGGACCTTAAGTACTGGGATCTCACTGACAACATCAACCATCTTGAAACATTGCAACACAAGTTGTGGCAGACAGTGTGAAGAGCTGCTACAAAGGTTGGAAGTGGCTGCAGTGGTACAAGGAGGTCACGTATGCGGCTCCCCCGCTCGAGCTAAAATCCTGTGAGGAGGTGTTCTGTGTTAACCGAGTAAAGCAAAATGAGCATCATTGGTTGCAAGAAGTGGTAAAAACATTGAAGCAGGAGTTGGATGAAGCATTGTAGGAGACAGCGAAGAAGCAGCAGGATGATGAGCGTCACTCAGAGGAAGGTGGACCACGAAGCCATGGCAGTGCGTCTCGCTGCACCAATGAGTGACTCGGGACGAGCCACGATGATTGTGTTAGGGGACTGTTGGGTAGCAGAGGTCCCGCGTAATAGTTTTGGGGTCTAGTGGCCTAGAAATTAGGATAAAAATATTGTAAACCCCTTAAATATGCAGAGCGCGAAATGTAAAAGGTCGAGTCAAAGGGTTGTCCGCCCGAAAAATAACATAAAAATAATAGGAAGTAAGTCAGTCTGCAGACCATAGGAAGCTATAAATAGAGCGCGGATTTATGAGGGAAAGGAAGTTATTTTTGGGTATGAGCTTGGATCTAAATTGTAATGGGTTGATGAGGGAAGCAGTCTGAAGCATCTGTAAGTCCGAGTCGAGAGTTTAGGGTAGTGGATAGAGGCTTTGCAGCTGGGTGCATAGAGGCCTGAGGAGTCCGCAGCTATGTGCGTGAACCCCTGTAGCTGAGTGCGTAGGGTGGATATGGATGTGTTGGGGATAAAGTGGAAATAAAGATGAGTTTCTTCTGAGAATTTTGTGTTAAATCTGAATTGTTACGAATCTTCCCGTTTGTATGATTAATAAGACTATTTTAATCTATGCACATATGCTTGGTTCTTGAATACTTGTGAATCTGGGTTTCATCTTAATACGTGAATTGAATAAATTTGATAAATGTTTTCTTAAAGACCCATCTAAGTAGATCCAATTTATAATACTTCATCCAATAGATTAGATCTATACACAGCGCGCCAATAGGCATTAAGAGGTAGTTTGGATCTGCGCGAATATAGAGCAACACGAAGCTGCAGAACGGCACGTGATACCTCTAGACCACATCCAAACATCCCTAGGGTGTGGAAACATGGTTCCAACACCCTCCCCTATTACCTCGGGTGAGACCTCAGTTCGCACTCCGCGAACTGTTGCCGAAAGCGTTAGTAGTTGTGGGATTTTCCTGGCTAAATAATTCTTCCAAACCTGGGTTAGGCACATATAAGCCAACACCTTTGCAGTCTACAAAGTTGTTAAATACTTTATACCTTTTCTTCTAAAATATCATGTTAAGTTAATCGTTCCCTATTCAACGGTAAGACAATTACTCATCCAAAAGGAGCTAGGAGAAAAAAGGGTTGATTGGGTAACAAAAATGCAAGAATTTGATCTGGAATTTAAATGCACTAAGATTATCAAAGGCCAAGGCTTTTGCAGGTTAATCACAGGAATGAATGATACACCACCAGATGAGGGAACATGTAACATTGAACAAGTTATAGAGGTATTCTTTGTCGATTCTCAATCTTAATATGCAGATTTAATTTTTTACTTGGAGAATGGTTATGCTCCACTTGAGCTTGATTTTAAGAAAAATATTGCATTAAGGTTGAAAGCCAATCAATATCAACTTTCTAATGATGTATTATTCAGGAAAAATTGTGATTCATTGAGATGCTTGGAGAAAACTAAAGTAGAAAATGTTCTTCATGAACATCATGATGGGCTAGCAGGTGGACATTACAGTGGTGATACTACAGCTCACAAGATGCAAATACATATTTCAGATAATTTCCGACCTTATTCAAGGATGCACGTACATACATCAGAAATTGCAAAATCTATCAAACTACTTCAAGAAGACAAAGGACACCATCTATGCCCCTACAACCAATTAATATAGACCAACATTTTGAACAATGGGGACTTGATATAATAGGTGAGATTTTTCCTCATTCTTCCAAACAACATAAATATATTTTGACTGCTATAGATTATTTCACAAAGTGGGTAGAAGTAATATCATTGAAGTTATCCAACTCTGAAGATATTATCGAATTTATCGATCAATTCATCATTACTAGGTTTGGAGTTCCTAATGCTCTCATTTTCAATAATGCTTCTTATTTTTCTGGAAAAGCAATGACTGAATTTGCTTTAAAAAGAGGATTTAAATTTAAATATTCTACAAATTATTATCCTCAAGGAAATGTCTTAGCAGAATCAACCAATAAAAACCTTATAAGAATAATCAAATGAAGTATTGACCAAAATTCGAAGAACTGGCACAAAGCCTTAACATTTGCTTTATGGGAAGATAGGATAACTAAACAAGATTCAATAGGAACATCTCCTTTTCATTTATTATATGGAAAAGAAGTCATTTGACCTTTGAATAAAACTATCCCTTTAGCAACCCTAGTTCAATTTATCAATGAAAAACCTTCTTCCTCTTTACAATTACGAATGTCTCAAATGATTAAGTTGGAAGAAGAAATAAATAAGGCTAAGGTAGTTCATTCTCATCATCAACAATTGGTTAAACCTTTATTTGATACAAATTCATTCAAATACAAACATTTTGAAATTGGTGACTTAGTTTTGAAATTGGATAAAGTGCATCAGGACAAAGGAAAACATACCAAATTTCAAAAACTCTGGCTTGGTCCTTTTCAAATCTCTGAGAAAATAGGTCCATTGACCTTTGTCATACAAAATTTACAAGGGAAGAAGGAGACTTTTCCCGTCAATGCGTTTATACTCAAAAAATATTTTTCTTAAAAGAACATCAATTCTTTTGTATAATATGTAAATATTTTAGTTTCAAATCAATTGTGTTGTAGATATTAATATTTTTGGTAGCACATTGTTAATTCTCTCAATCATGTATATGTTAATTCTTTAAAAGATAATAAATAAAGTACAACTATAAATTGAAATGTACTTTAATTTAGTTTAGAGAATTTTCACTTAGGAATAACCATTCGAAATAAAAGATGTTTTAGGCTCGTTGCTAGTTTGAAAAATTAAGTTGTTATGAGTCAAATTTGAAAAGTTATATTTATAAAAAGTGGCAAACTTATTCTGAGGTTTTAGCATCATTTACTCAAATGGTCATCTGAAGCTCATAAAGAACAGATGCAACCTCCCCATTCATTTATTTTAAATTTTTTCATAGTGTAATTCAAAAATATTAAGAACTTTAAAGTTAAGAGGTCTCATCACGAGAAAACATACCATGATCATAGGAAACTAATAAACTTGACAATATCATTATTGGTAACCACACCAAGATAACGGCGCATAGTCGAAAGATCTTGAGACAAGGGATCTCATTACGAGTCGTATTGTTCAAATTTATTATAACTTGTGAACGGCATAATCAATTTCTGGCCACCAAACTAGGATGATAGATTTAAAGTAAATATAAAAATGAAATCATAAAAGAAAACAATATCATTACCTATGGAAATATTTATTATAATATGAATAGGATACTGGTTCATTTTTGGTTAAATAGTAACCCTGACGAGGCTATAGATGCCTGCTGGCAGCAAAGGCTCTACTAATGACTAATAAGTTTATCTAATACGCTAAACTTCGAATAATTGCTACTTATATTTTGAACCTATTAAAGTCTCATTCATTCAAAAGAAATTTCATCTATAACAAACCTCGAAGAACCCTTTTTGAGTAAAATAGGTTATCTAATTTCAAAGTTATCTATATCAGTTTAGATTTCAATTATTCATAAACTTTCAAAAAAAATCTTTACAAGAGTTAACATTTTATTTTATAATAGAGATTAATGGGTTCGTCCATTGTTTTGCCAATTGTTGTAGTATTCAACAAGCCCCCATTTTCCTTAGAAATCATAGGAGGAATAAATGGAACCCTTTAAATTTTTTTAGGATAATATCCTTTTGCATAAAATATCCTAAGTTAAGTTTATTTTCTTTTATTTCTCAAAAATAAAATTAGAAAGCTAAGGAAGGAAGTTACTTTTCCTTGAAAGAATAAAACATTGAGAAACAAAGAAAAAAAAGCTACAAAGGATAAACATATGGATATATCAAAGAACGTGCTATAGAAAATTCCGAAGCTTCGAATACCAAAACGCCGAAAACTAATTTCGCCAAAATGCTGAAACATTCGATATCACATTCTGTCAATTAACATTTCCATTATTGCATTATGTCAGATGATAGATGTCGATATCACATTCTGTCAACAATTCGTTCCCCGATGCTAAACATTATCTCAGCATCTTAGAGCTTGGTTACACAAATGATGTTATTCGATGAGGGATGATGATTGCTACCGTGAAGCAATGATCGCTTCTCACCAAACTCGCCATTTCGCATTTTGCTAAAGCATATGAAAAACTACTCATTGTCAAATCATTGACCAATTCACTTCCAATACAATGCCATCTGTCAGCACCATGTGAATGGATGTTTGAAAATTTATTGATCCTTTATGTGTTTTCTAATCTGGAGGTTTTCAATGAATTTGCAATAATGTCGACTTAATACCGAGGTATTTTCCATTACGCATGCATTTATTTGAGATGACTTTACCAGCATTCGAGTAATTCTTGCTTATCTTCGTTTGTGTTTTTTAATAGGATAAAGACATGTCTTGGCTAATCAAAGCAAGAAGAAAGTCTGCCACCCCACCAAACTCAGTCTTTCTTCCCAAGGAAATTCACAAAAGGCTCCATTGATTTCGGATACCACATGCACATCAGATGCAGGCTCGTCTAGTTGGGAAGCAATGTCCCAATTATTCAAAAATGAAAATCTGAGAATAGCTGAAAGTAAATGAGTTATTGTAGATGATTCTCAAACAAATCACTCAGATCCATGGTTGGAAGTAGCCAATTCTTTCCTTCACATAATTGTTGCTCATCCTAAGATCGTCTCATATACTGATATGGTGAGATGGGTTATTGATCATGTAGATATAATAAATAGACAATTTGTTACTACCAAGAAAATTGTCATTGGTTCGTTCATACCCAAGGACTTAATAGGAATGTATCACTTTCCATTGCCCTAGGAGAACTCAAACCTTGCTGGACTTATTAAAGACTGGAGGAAATATCCTAACAAGTACAAGTGTGAGGACAGGGGTATGTTTTCACTGACTTCTCTTGTAGGCCCTTTCTCCCAGGTTGCTGCTATGATGTGTCGTCTTTTTGGTTTAGCCAATACTCAAAAGTTTTCAGAAGAATGGGTGTCCTCGATTGAAGCTTCTTCTAACAACTACATTGTGGATTGGGCAACCATTTTGTCAAATAATTTGAGAATGCAAATTCGTAATTATAGGCAAAAGCGCAATGTACTAGCAAGGATAGATCCTCCCTTTTACATGAGTGTGTATATTATGGATTCCATATTTTTCTCTTATGATTTTTCTTCTTTAGGATGGAAATGGACTGATCGGTATGCTACCCCCATTCATATTTACTTTGACATCCTATGGGAATATAAATACCACCCCAACTTTTACAAATTTTTCCACGAAGTCACAATCCCCATTTACCAAGAAGTATTTGGAAGTAAATCTCCTAAGGTTACTATTGAAGCCAATAGAGACCTAAAGCCTATAGGAAATTGTTCAGGGAAGATAATTGTACTTATATTTGTATTTTTGGTAGCCAAGCCCATCTTCATGTCTTGCCAATCTTTGTTCAAGATAAATCGCTAGCCAAATAAATTGCCTATCAAACAGTTGGTTACGGCCTAACTAAAGTGCTTAAAGATGCCAAGAAAATGGTTTGGCCCCATTTTCCTATTTCTTGTGGTTCATATGCCCTTGAAAATTTCAAGCATGATTTGCTTGAAATTAGCAATTAAAACCTTTTGTTTTCCAATTTTGCAAAACTGACACTATGATCATAACGGAATTGCCAAAGAAGTAACAACTCAAGTGAAACTCAATCCTTTTTCAAGCGAGCCTAATAAGTTCGATGAATTATTTGAGATGCTTCCAAAATACTCTATAGTTGAGGAGATAGCCGTGGAAATATTATGTTTTTCTGAGGTGTTAATCTTTAAGCAATATCGTCAGAGGAGAAATACCCATTTACCAGAATTACTGGTAAAACATCTGCAACAAGAAATAGGAAAAGTGAAAGCATCAACCTCTTCTTCCCAAATACTAGCTATAGAAACAACAATTGATGTTGTTGAACAAGAGAAGCAATTCAATAAAGTATGGGAAGAATTCAATCGTGTGCTATCTATTGAAAACATCCCTACCACATATGGTTCCAGTCAGCAAGATACAAAACTAGTGTTAGTTACTACACAGTTAGTAGCTATCACTATTGAGACAGACACAGAGTTATGTACAAGTAATAAAGGAGCCTCCAAGGTTTCAAGAGATAAAGGGGAGACTTCATTCACTACCGAGAATTCCCAAATTATGATTAATACTGAAGAACGTGAGAAGAACATCAGTGCCAAAGCAAAGAAAGATTCTACTACACCAGAGGACATGGAAATAATTCTTGCATTCCCTACAACTAAGATAGTCCTCAAGCTTAATGAAATTCCACCATTGGACATGTTTTACAGTCCAAATCATAAAGCAATTATGAGAAGATCATGAAAGAAAATGAAATTAGAGCAGTCTCCAGACTTACTCCCTAACGAGACTCCAATCCAAATATTTTGGAAAGGAGCTTAGTCTACCCCTGAGGAAGAACTAAACATGTTGTCTCAGTATGCAGGAGCTTATGCCAGTGCCACCATCGACAAAGTCGCAGAAAATCAGTTATTAATAAAAGAAAAGGATCAAAGAATTGCTCAAATGGAGCAACTTTTCCAATAGGAAAAGCAAACCATAGAGAAACAATGGAAATCAAATGTTACTAGTTTACATAGAGATTTTGATACTTTAAGGCTTCAATTTGAAACATAGAGCAAAGATAAAGACCAGTAGATTCAAAAACTGCAGCAAAGGATTGAATAACTATAGGAAAGTCCTGAAATCAACGAAGTCCGAAAAGAGGCATCTGAATTGGACACATACTAACAAAAAAAAAATTAGTTTTTTGTCATAAATTATCTCAGATTCATCATTTATCCAAGACTAACGATTCCCTAATTATTCAACTATCTGATCTGAGGACATATTATGAAGGGATTGATGAAAAGTATCAGACTACATAGATTGGCAAGACACTACCGAAGGGAGAGTGACCAATCTCCTAGAATTGAAGAGTCGATAAAGGACATTGTATTCGGTGATTGGGATATGAAGATGAAAAGCTTTGAAATGACCATTATCAGAGCTAGAAATCTTGCTTCTAATATCACCGACTACATTAAGGACACTCTATTTCAAACCAATCTGATACATGAATGCCCGAAAGATGCTTTGTGATATTTCAAGATCTTAAAACAATCATGCGAAGAAGTGTCTATGAAGAAAGTTGTAGATATTCAAAGCCTATCCAGGCCTAACATGGAGAGCTATTGGCATCTCATAGTGAAACCACATAGTCAATGGCTTACATTGTGGTGTCTCTCAAATGCTGCTTCTCAACTTCTTCCATCACTAAATGATACAGTCTTCACAGGATAGATGCATATGCAGCTGATAGATCTCCCCCGGCTCGAGCGAATACTGAATGCATGAAATATCAAAGAATGAATAGAAAAGGAGTATGACAGATAGTCATGAAAAATATTATAACTAATCGCCAATTTGTTGTCCAAGATTTTACTTTTGAATAGTTTTAAAATAAGTATTTAGAAACTTTATTTACAAGTTTTCTATTTTTGTAATATTAATAACCTATTTAAACCCCTTTCATGCATTTAGAAAGGGGTCTAGAATTTTGAGAAGGTGGCTCTTGAACTCGCATTATTGTTTGAGCAAAAGTTATCTAATTGAAAGGCTGAGCGTGGAAACTATCTTTTTCAGATATAGAGATTCGATGCATCAGGTACTATTATCTTTGTGTTGTTGTTTTATGTTACTGAAATAGATAATTAACTTATTTCTTTCTGAATATTTCATTAATTTTTCTATGACATGATATATATCATTTTCACTATTGATGTGAGATATTGAATGATTTGGGATTATATGAGATAACGAGATCTTTTGTGTGATTGAGTTTTTCATAAACTAAATTAAATAACTATTTAATTAATTTAGTTTCTTGCGTATTCTTTCTTTTCTTTAAAGTATGAGATGATCTATATTGTTACATGCTTTATGAAATCTCTCTATTAGATCACATGAAAGAGATTTATCCTAGGAGATAGTTAGAATAAGTATTAAAGTTTTATCATTAGTTATTAAATAGTTCCATTGTGTTGATTTCATTCCTTCTCTTATTATTAAATTTATTTAAAAAATTGGAAACTAGTGTTACACAGTAATTTGTCACTGGGCCCATATCCCCTGATCTCTGATAAATTCAGTCCCTGAGCGACATCTTCTTTGTCTCATACCTCAAACAAATGTGTCCACATCTTCCCAATTATTCAAGAAGATTAACAAATTCTCTTTAATCCTGAAGATTTACCCTTTTTACCCATGTTTCAATATTGTCACAAGTAAGCTTCATTCTGCATGCGACGATTTCATGTAATGAACTAGAACGTCGTGACGTTGTCCCAGGGGTACATCTATTCTCTGCGACAGTTGGATTTTAGGGCTTGTCGCAAGTCCTCAAGATCTTTCTTGTGAAGATAGCTCTAAATACATTGTTTTCCCGTGACGTCTTCTCTGAGTCCTAGTGTATGACTCGCGACGATCCAGATATGGAAAATTAGTTCAAACAGAATGCTTCTGGGTCATTTTGGAACTGATTGTTGGATCAAGGGAGTTCGCCTTTCCTCCTCTGGGATGGTGGTTCCAAATTTTGAGAAACCTCCCTTGGGGATAATCTCCCTCTCCCTCATTAATGGAGGCTCCTCCTCTTATAAAAGCACTCCCCATTGTTATGATCAGCTAGTTTTTGGTATTGAGCAAATTAGCTAGTTTTGGTGTGAGATTGATAGATTGCAGTGTGAATTGTTGATAGTCTAAAAATTGGTTGTGGATTGCCTTAGCTTTGCATTAGTGCTTTTGAGTGAGAGAGGAAGAGTTATCAGCCACTTGGGAGGCCCTTTTGAGAGTGAATGCTTGAAGAAATACATTGGTTGGACCCTTCAAGGAAGCTTGCGACATCAAGGCTTGGTTGTAAGCTTTACTTTTATTCATTTTAATACAATCAATGGTGATTTCCTATGTCATGTGTAAAATATACTTGATATCTTATGGTTCCTTAACTCTGTAAGTAAATAGATCATTGTTGTCCTCTATTATGTGTTCTGTTGTTCTCTTGTGTTGTTTTAGGTGAATCGCTCATCAAGGAAAAGGAAACGATAACTGAAGCGGTGCAACGAAAGCTCCATCGAACATTGGTTTGAGGTAGGCTCTTTCTATAATGACTATTTAAGGAAATTAGTTGTTGTTTTGTCTTGCTGTGACTAGACCCACTCTAGGGCTAGAGGGGTTTCCTTTGTCCGCAGAGGGAACATTACCTACATAACAAGTTGGTGACTTTGTTGGGTAGCCCTTTGTGTGTTGTCTTTTGTTTTGCTCTTGTTTTTGTTTTGATTGAATTACATAGTGTCTCTTACTTTTGGGACTGAGCCATCAGTGTTATGGGTTACTTGAGTCAATCTGGTAGTCCCTCTCACTATCTGAGAGATAAGTGTGTTGTCCATCAGGTGTTTTTGCTTTGTTTTTCTCTTAATTGAGTGTTATAGACATATTTGGGAACTAAAACCCCAATCACATATGTCCATAAACCAAGGGATTATAAACCCCCAAAAGTGTTGTTTCATACCCCAAACGAATAAGGTCAACTGATTACATCATTTCCCATAATTTCTCCCTGAAAAACTGCTCAGAACTGGTCAAAACTAGACCATACAAACTGCTCCATGCTGAAGGTGTGATTCATACTGAAAAGCCCTTCTATAGGGTGTAATGAGTGAGACCAGACAAATGGCAAAGGCAGTTTTCTAGGTAGAAACCCAAAGAATCTTCTAGAAATTTCTCATTTGACACTTGCCTCTCTGAATTCGCCCGGGGATGAGTAAGAGATCATGAAATCACCAAGTGGAACCAAGAACTATTAGAGAAATGACACTAATTAAAATCCCATAAGCTAACTCACCCCCCTGCAAATATCTATATATGGATCCCTCATCCTAGAGATCCAAAGGCTGGAATTTTGTATTTTGAAAGGAAGTATTGTTGGTTTCTCTGTGAAGCATTATATTGTTGAGTGATCTAGTCTTTTCATGAGGTGAAGAGGGCTTTCATGCTGGGAGGATGGCACTAGATCAGATAGCTGGGTTGTAATCCTCTCTTCTACCACTTCTATCAATAAATCTATTTGAGTTTTCCTCCATATACTTGTATATCTCTGAATCTTGTATTTGTTTATGCATGTGTGTGGTTAATGTACATCTGATCCTGTATTCTTTATGGTTATTGATCTCTATGCTTTGATGATATTTTGCTGCTTTGACTCTACAGGTGTTCTTTGAAGTGGGACAAGTGAGAAAGGAGTGGCGAAAGCTCTATCAAAGGAGGGAGGAAACAAGCAAGGAGCCAAGCGAAATACTGAGGTTGGTACTCTCTCCTTCTCTCTCATCTATCTCTCATAAAGGAAAACACAAGTAACTTTAAATTGTTTGTTTCCAAGATAGCTACATGTCTTAGTGGGACTGGTAGCTCTGAATGGACACTAGTTTTCCCAGAAACAAAATGGCGACTCCACTGGGGAGCGAATAATTTGTTTGTTTGTCCTTGTTGTTTGCTTTATAAACTACAAACGGAGCCTGAAGTTAAGCCAACTAGCCTTTGAACTACTTTTACTATCCAACTGCAAAGTAGATCAATGTTGCTTCAGTCGATCTCTAGGTTGGTTTATGAACTGAACATCTGACTTGCAAACATCCTAAGAACCCTGGTGGTAGCTCAATAACCTCATTAGATCAACCTCTATACTTTTTGTTTACTACCTATCATAAGCTCAGCCTAAATCCATGAACTTAGCTGCAAACTGTGAGTGAAAACCGAGCTCAGTCTCATCCCTGGACCATCGCACTGTCTCTCATTGGTAGTATGGATGCATCGCACCTCCTGAGTGCTGCAGGTGATATGCATCCCTATTTCCCTTAAGGATAGCTGCAATGATTGAGTGATACTATTTCTGCCTCCAGATTTTGGTTTTTTCTTCATTGCTTTCAGCTCTATTCAGGAGTTTTGTTGTCTATGATCAGTATTCACTATTGAAACATTCTTTCTTTACATTATTCAGCCTCCATTGACAAGGAATTGTGAATGTTTTTGTGTACTTTTCATCATTTACAGTCCTCCTTTGCAAAAAGTAGCTTAATCAAACTATCGTCTTTTGATTTGAAAGTGTTGCAACTGTCGTTTTCAGTCAAAGAAAAGATTGTCATAGAGTCTTCCTCTTTTAGATAGTCGATTACACTTTTTCCATTGTATTTTATTTGATTCATCAATTCTTTGAAGTGTCGAAAATAGTTTTTCATTTCAAAATTGAAAGTGTCGTCTTAGTCTTCCTTTCGTTTTTGAAAAGAACTTGCTAAATAGTTGCTTTGAAGAAAAGTAATTCAGATCTGTATTTAGTTTTTTTTTGTCATTCTCACATTAAGGAAATGGAAAAACAAATACATGCATGTGCATTTGCATTTAGACTGCATGCGGAAATTGATTTAGGAAAAGTGCATTTATTGTGTGCTCTCTGCTCTATGTTGAAAGAATTTTACTCTTCTTTCCTTAGTAGCTAGGATTTTCATTGCTAAAAGAAAGTAAATGACTGTTTATCATCTTAAATAGCATATTTAGGAATTATATATCTACATCAAGCGATGAACCTTGAAATGAAAACTTCTTAAGAAATATCAACTGTAAAATAAACCTCAATGAACATAAAAACACTTTGGAACCTAACACACAACATCTAGAAGTCTAGGCTAGAGACGTATTCTAGCGTCGTAAAGCCTAGTAACTATCATTTTCATCGTAGGTTGGGTGATTCCTCCTCTTTGATATGACAAGTGCCAGTACAGACTTGTGCTCCCATGTACCGTCAAGTATATATTGGGAGACCACAATAAGCTATATCCTTTATCCTTAGGAAGCCATGTCTGCTGCCCTATCAATTGCAATGCACTGAACACAGCATTCGAGAAGATTGACTGTTGTATGTAAAAGTATATTTCAATTTGTGATTGGTTTGGTAATCCCTCTATCTAGATTTCTAGAGTAGTCACTTTCATTCCTTTTCAGACTCCTTAAAAGAAAAGGTCCATCTAAGCACTTGTCACTTTAGGCTCATTAAAAATAGAAGGCGACTAGAGTCATATTTAGCTTTTTCTCGACTCTTAAAAATTGAAAAAGAAAGTTGTGTCAAAGCGTCATAAAATGTATTTTAATTAGAATAACATTGTTGTTTCCTCATTGGTCTTAGGTTGAGACAATGGAGTCCATCAATCAAGGATTTCCCCTTGGGGGGAATCCTAGTCCTTTCTCTTCTTGGGGAGATATTGGTGCCCCTTACATGGCTACATTGTCCCTTCCAGGATTGACAATTGGCCTGCCAGTATGGCTTTTCTCGACCTCCTTCGTTCAAAACACCGTAATTCCTGAGCAATCAAATCAGCAACTAGATGATACTAGAGTTGTCCACCTACCTTCAACTTTGTTTGTTTCTCCCTCTCCTTCTTCCTCTTTGCTTGGTGAAGCTAGTAACACTAAAAACCAAGTTACTGAGAAGAAGAAGAAAGGGAAGGAGAAGAAGAAGAAGAAGCCAATTGCGAAAGGGGGCAACCGTACATCGTCTGGTGAAAATCCACACACTGCACCATCCAAGCCTAAATATCCATGTGTCATTTGCAAAGGGGACCACTATCATTGAGATTGTCCTTGCATCCCACGGACCTTAAGGGACAGGTCTCCCCATTTGCACAATCTAATGTCTTCAACCTCTGTCGATCATGTTGAGAGTACACCATCAACTATTGAAAATGAAGTCAATGGACAGAAAGGAAGATCTAAATTTCCTTGTAGGTTGTGTGAAGGAAATCATGCTCTCCACCGTTGTCCTTTCTTGGACAAAGATAAAAGAGTCTTGGATAACCATCCTACTTCACTACAGCGACTTCCTCCTGGATACAAGAAACACTTGTCGAGTCCATCGCTAGTTGAAAATCTGACTGACACACCTCTGTTGTCAGTCGAAATGCCTATCATTGAAGATAAACCCTCTGAGTCCACACCAGACCAAAGTCAACAGGTCGAGACAATAGTTGACCCTGTTTTGTCTTCAGAAGGTCCACCTTCAGATGATACAGTCTCCAAAGAGAATGAGAATGACACCGTTCAAATTCTTTTTGTTAACACATAATCTAATGAACATAGGGGCGATCTACCCATTCCTTTACTGCAAGAAGGAAGTTCCTCAGTTCAAGAGATTTATATGGCCATTTATTTGGTCCCTCCTCCAAGAAATCTAGTCGTTTCCTTTGATTGGAATATATTAGCGAGACCTCGCCTACCATCTAATGTACCATTCTGAATCATAGTACAAGCTTAGAGAATGATCATGGCTGGTACTATCATAGATGAAGGGGCTTCTATGAGTATCCTTTCCTCAACTGCTTGGAAAGCACTTGGTTCACCATCGCTTCTACCTGAGATTCGAAATCTGCCAGGCTTCAATAAAGGAGCCAGTCGACCGTTATGGATCCTTCCAAATTTGCCTATAACTTTGAGAAGGAAAATCATTCATCTAAACGTGATGGTAGTCCAAGGGCCTCTAGATTACAATCTACTCCTTGGGCATGACTACATTTATAGCATGGGAGCTATTATTTCCTCACTCTTTCGAGTGATGTGTTTCCCATGTGAAGGCAAATGGTCCAGCTCATTGACCAGCTTTCATTCCCTGGTTCAAACACAGCTACTAGTCAAATTCCATCCCTAACTGGTATTTTTGCACAAGGAATGTCTCATCAACCTCCAATCTGTCCACCTAATGGTCACGAGTGATTCGGTGAATGTGATGAAAGCCAAGGGGCACGCGCCCTGACCTGCTTCAGCAAGAAAACCCCAGATATAAGATGTGTTTCCTCGTAAGATATCTGACCAATCTGACACGCCCATCCCTTTAGGAAAATGGGATCAATTTGGAAAAGGATTCCCTCATCAAAGGTTATGTGATTGAAAGCTCACACCATTCACCTTTGTCTATATCGATGGACAAAGCCAAGGGAGTGTTTTGTCTGCTATGCAAATGGAACAATCTTGCTTTAATGCAAGAACTTCCATGTGGTAGCCTGGAAACTTTACTCTTCTTTATACCTAGGGGCATGCAAACCTTTTTTATGCAAGTGAAAAGCAACCAGCTAACTCTAACTCTGTAGTTTTTACTAACCTCAACTGCTTAAGTTAGGTGATTGGTCTGGTCAACCATTCACCTTTGCAAGGGCTGACGGCACCAGCAAAGTAAAGGAGAAGTTTCTACGAAACTATCCTACCTAACCTCAGTAGTTCATTAACCCTTAGGACAGTAGTTGGTCGTTCCTAGCTTGCATACAAAAGGATCGAAGCAAAGTTTCCCATGGGGAAATCTCCCTAAAAGATGAACCTACCAATGAGAGACATCCTTATTATACGACTGGCATGTGTAGGTTTACACGAAGTTCAAGCTTGTTAAAAAATAAACCTAGCAATGAGAATATGTTCCCCCAGAGTTCAAGCTCATTAAAAAATGAACCCACCTTTGGTAAAGAACCTTTGTGATCATATTGCTATCAGATTTTGAGCCTTGGTCGTGTTCTTACCATCACCTCCACTTTTTAGCCGATCATATGCCTCCACTTGATTGTTTACCCTTTTGAGGAACAGCTGTGACGAGTGATTCTGTTAGCCACCTTCTTTACACTGCCATGATTGAAAAGTTCCAAACTTACCTGGAACCAGCTACTACCCGAAAATATCACTCGTTCCTCAAAAATCGAGTTTTCTTTAAACCCTTTTCAGACTCGTAAATATGAAAATATTGTCGAGCATTTCAGCTCGTTAAAGTGTTTGGAAGTAATGAGTCTCCTTTAAACCCTTTTCAGACTCGTTAAATATGAAAAGATTGTCAAGCATTCTAGCTCATTAAAGTGTTTGGAAATATCAAGTTTTCTTTAAACCCTTTTCAGACTCGTTAAATATGAAAAGATTTTCCAACATTCCATCTCATTAAAGTGTTTGGAAGGAATGAGTCTATTTTAAGCTCTTTTTAGACACATAAAATATAAAAAGATCATCGAGAAATTGGCGTCTTTAGCTCATTAAAGTGATTGGAAGTGCCATCCCTCCTCTATATTTTAATATTTTTGGACCTAAGGGATCATTACACAAAAAGATCGAGCACTTGTCTTTTTCAGCTCGTTAAAGTGATCGGAAAAGTCATCCCTTTCGTATTATTTTATACTTTTTTGGACTTAAGGGATTATTCCACGAAAAAGGACTACTAGAGTTTCATTTTTGTCTCTTTTCAAACTCTCTAAAACTGAAAAGGACCAAGTTATATTTGTCGTTAAACTCATTAAAACAATTGTGACAAACTTGTCCATTACAGACAAGAGCGAGTTTAACTGTCGCTAGGCTTGCTAAAACATAGCGACAGGTTTACCCGAAGGGAAAATTATAGAACAAGCATATGTTATCCTCCTCAAGCTTGAAAAAAAATAAAGAGGTATTGGTCAACAATGACTGGGGAAAAATTGGGAAGAAAACTTGAAGAACTTTATTGGTAGCAGGTCGCTCTTGAACATGACACTTTCACTCCATCACCATGATTGAGTCGGGTTGGGTTATTCCGTTCACTGGTCATATCACCATTGGTCCTCTGTACCATCCAGTTTTGGGGTTAATGCTACCAATCCATTTTAGTGTCGCCAATATGTTCAAGAGAAGTCACTCAGAGAATTCGCCAACCCAGCTTATGCCTCATCCATTGCAATACCTTCATGCTCCATTTTTCATGACCACCACCCTGAACCTTGTATCATCAGATCGTTTTCACCTCCTCATTTGCTCTGTTTCATGTCTAAATGTGGGATTCATTAAGGCCCTCCTACGACGGGTCACTTCTTGTCGACATCAGCTCATTATCCAAGAAGTTGACTTAGGAACAACCCTTTCAATACTTTGAAACTTGCATGCCTCAATGGAAAGCTTCTCACTTTCGGCGACAGGTTTACATCAATGGCCTTCAACTGAAAGATTTTACGTGGTGTTTGACATTGATTCAAGTATTCACACCACGTGAATTGTACTACAGTACAGTGATGGTCATTATCATTATCGGTGATTCCTCTCGCGCCTGTTAACAGCTTTCATCATTGGCTGGTAATCAGGCGATGTCTTTCCATGTTCGACATCAGAACATATTTTCACATGGATCGACTTGTACTTCGGGTGAAGATTGAACGAGTTTGAAGACCCCAGATCTAGTTTCATCCATCCAGGCTACGATATATTTAGGAAAATAAATACATCAAATGTACTCTATAGCTGCACAGATAATTGTCCAAGCTAAAGGATGATGGCTCTACCAGAATCATCAATCTGCCACATATACGATTGTCTATCCTATGTACATGAAAATGAATTTATAAAGTTGAGCATGGGAATGCCTGCCTCAGCTAGATCATGAAAATATTATGAAGATAATTTATTGTATTGTATCTTATTACAGGTCACCTTCTAGTTCAACAAACCTCGGATCCTCATGATAAAACATTTCACCCGACATCAGAAGATTTATGACCTCATGCTTTAAGGGGTAGTTGTTATAAACATATTTGGGCACTGCAACCCTAATCACATATGTCAATAAACCAAGGGCTTCTAAACCCCTAAAAGTGTTGTTTCATATCCTAAAGGAACAAGGTCAACTAATTACATCATTTCCCATAATTTCTCCCTGAAAAACTGCTCAAAACTCGTCAAAACTGGACCATACAAACTGTTCCATTCTAAAAGTGCGATGCATACTGAAAATCCCTTCTGTAGGGTGTGATGAGCGAGAGAAGATAAATGGCAAAGGCAGTTTGCTAGGTGGAAACCCAGAGAATCTTCTAGAAACTGCTCATTTGACACTTGCCTCTCTGAATTCGCTAAGGGATGAGTAAGAGATCATGAAATCTCCAAGTGGAACCAAGAACTATCAGAGAAATGACACTAATCAAAATCCCAGAAGCTTACTCACCCCCCCTACAAATATCTATATATACCTCATCCTAGAGATCCAAAGGCTGGAATTTTGTATTTTGTAAGGAAGTGTCGTTGGTTTCTCTGTGAAGCATTGTATTGCTGGGTGATCTAGTCTTTTCATGAGGTGAAGAGGTCTTTCATGCTGGGAGGATGGTGCTGGAACAGACAGCTAGGTTGTAATCCTCCCTTCTACTACTTCTATCAATAAAGCTATTTGAGTTTTCCTCCATATACTTGTATATCTCCGAATCTCGTATTTGTTTATGCATGTGTATGGTTAAAGTACATCTGATCCTATATTTTTTATGGTTATAGATCTCTATGCTTTGATGGTATTTTGCTGCTTTGACTCTACAAGTGTTCTTTGAAGCAGGACAAGTGAGAAAGGAGTGGTGAAAGCTCTACCAAAGGAGGGAGGAAACAAGCAAGGAGCCAAGTGAAAGACTGAGGTTAGTACTCTCTACTTCTCTCTCATCTATCTCTCATAAAGGAAAACACAAGTAACTTTAAATTGTTTGTTTCTAAGATAGCTACCTGTCTTAGTGGGACTAGCAGCTCTGAATGGACACTAGTTTTCCCGGAAACATTGAGATCGTCGTTGTTTATAGCTTAACAGATGCGACGAGTGGCACCTATCCTTTTTGGTCAAGCTGTACGTCGCAGATATCCCGTCACACAGCTACGACGTTTCCTAAAATCAGACCATCGCCGAAGACAGGTGTACACTTATGACGACGTCACTAAGTTGCTAGCTTTGTGCTTGTGACAATTTGATTTCCATCTCAGATTTCTAGTTCAACCCTTGTGACGATTCCTGTAAGGTCATTTTTTGCAGCCTTGCCTCCTGGATTAGCGAGCACTGCTTGTCCCCTTTTGTCTCTTGTCTCTTATCACACTTGTGTTGACTGTATTGGTTAAGGAACTTTCTCCTTGGTTTCATTGAGTGAGTCTTGTGTTTTTAGACTGTGTGACCTAGCTCTTTTCAAGGTTTCGTCAAGAATTCGTTTGTTTGGGTTACTCATCCATCTAAGATTCATCCACAACCATCTGATTGATTCGTTTGAGGTTGTTTTACTGCTTGTTTTCTTTCTGATTAGTCTTTAGTGTTTGGTTATTGAACTAGTTTCTCATGTTGATTTGATTTCCACACTATCAAACATAGATTACATTTGTTTGGATCAGTCAGGCTTACATTTTCTTGTTTGTCATTAAATTCCAAAAATCAAAAAAAATATTTCATTCATACTGCATAGAAAAGTGAAAGCCTATTTGTATTATTGAATTTTTCATGATTGAGAAATTAGAAGCAAATTTCAAATCTTTCATTAGTATTTGTGAGATAAGTGTATTGATGCATTGTGTTTCCTAGTGATTAGATTGTTTGCATGCATTTGCTTGCTATTGTTTTCGCCCACACTCCTTACCCTCATTTAGGTAGTTATTCATCAAAAGGAATGGTGTTTTACTCATTGTAGTTGCATCCTAGAAATTTTCAAAATACATTTGCTAGGGCCTGAAAACCGAAACTAAATTCAAGATTAACTCTTAAAATCTATTGAGTGAACTTAACAATGCATTGGAACTTAACGCACATTTATCTAGAGGTCTAGGCTAGAGACATGCTCCAGCATCGTTAAACCTAGTTACTATTGTGTTCAGTAAGGTTAGGTGATTCCTCCTTTCGTGATCCAGTAGGTACTAGTACGGATTCGTGCTCCCCGTACCGTTGAGTATATATTGGGAGACCCCACTAGGTTATCATCCTATCATCCATAGGAATCCAATTCTGCCACCTTACGAATCGTAACGCACGGAACACAGCATTCAGGAAGATTCACTGTCATACGGAAAGTCCTTGGTCATTTCTCTTTCATTTTATCACCAAGGTGTATATGCAGTTTTACGATTTGTCTAGTAAACCTCTTGTTTAGTACTCCAGAGCAGTCACTTTCGTTCCTTTTCAACTCCTTAAAAGTAAAAGGATCATCTAAGCACTTGTCCTTTTAGGCTCATTAAATATTCGAAGGCGACTAGAGTCATATTTTGTCCTTTTTCTCGACTCTTTAAATATGAAAAGGTCAAGTTTCGTTCCTGTGTCATGAAATTTATTTGTCCACGCTAATATTTTACCTGTTAATCTTGGCCGTGTTCTTTGTTCGCATAGATTTGCAACCCTACCTGATTATCTCTTTTCCTTGGAATTTAAGTTAGGCCATCCTGATGGACTCACCAATCCCGTTCCCTTTACGAAGCGATGAAGACTCTGCATCCCCCGTCTCTTCTGACGTATTGGTTGTTGGTGATACCCTTCCTATTATCCCAAGTATTCAACCTCTTGACTCTCGAGCTCTAGGAGGGGAGCCTCACGATATCAATTAGAATCATCTTTGTGAACCTTCAGAAGAACACTTCCCATTTACTCCCCCTGGTGTTTCAGTGGCAATGTCCTCTTCCAACATGGATGACATGAGCCTCGTTACCGGTGAAGAGAACCTTGTTGCAAGTGGAGAAATTTTTCTTCCCTCGGAAGGTATCCCTTTTAACACTCCTCTTGGCTTATCATTACCGTTGTGATATCGTGCCTTGTCGAACATCATGAGTTCCATGTCTCTAAATCGGAGTTGTGTGTGGTCTCGTGTTATCACCTCGACTTCAGGGCCTTTCATACCTCAGATCCACGACATCTCAGTTACGTCTGTTCCGTCACAGCCCATTGTTTGTGTGGCCTCTACAGCTCCCATTTTTATTGTCGTTATTGCATCCTCAGTGGTTACCACTATTACTGGCCCTTCTGTTTAACTTGCTAGCAGTGGTCCTTCATCTTCAACATCCAGAGTCGTTAACCCTTCGGGTAATGTCCCGCTTTCTTCCGGTTCCATTCTGGCCGGGTGGTCATATGAGAAATATATGTTTTCTCTTCAAAACCTGAATCATAACCTTCTAGGATCCCAAACACCGTCCCATCCACATAACCCATTGCACTATTATGATCCTCAAGGGGCCCATATTTATCATGTTGGGTCCCTTCCCCCTCGACCTAAGGTTGAAGTTTCCATTCCGTTATCTGTTGTGTGGTCTCATACTACTTATCATGGTGGCCAATTTTTAGCAGGGTAGCCTTCCGGTTTTCAAGGGCAACCCCATCAGGGGAAACCATATCAAGGGAAACTTTCAGGCCTACAAGGACAACATTTACAGGGACAACCTTCGGCCCTTGCAAGTTCCTCTTTTTCTTATTTAGGGCAAACTTCTGGTCAACCAGGTCAGCCTCAATTCTAGCCAACCCAACCTATTGCCCAGCAAAGTCAACCCTCTAGTCAAGCAGGTTAGTCTCAGATCCAGTAAGGCCTGCCTACTATCCAACCAGGTCAACCCTCTAGTCAAATGGGCTAGCCTTAGTTTCAGCAAGGTCCAACTATTACCCAGCAAGTTCAACCTTCTGGGCAAATAGGTCAACCTCCATACCAATAAGGCCAGCCTTCTAACCAGTTGGGTCAACCCCAGTTTCAACAAGGACATTATTCTGGTCAAATAAATCCATCTCTCAACTAGCTAGGCATTCAAACGCTAACTATTTCTCAAGCCACACCTGGTTTCCAAACTCATGTTGGGCTCTAGAATCAACCTAGTCTCCAAACTCAAATTGGATTTCAAGCCCGACCTATTTATCAAATGCAACCTGGGCCTCAGGCAGAGTTTGGATCTCAGCCGAAATATAGTCTTCAAGCACTTCAACAACCCCAAGGGCAACCTCAGGCTACTCCGTATCAAAATTATCAGCAACCACAAGTCAATCCTTATCAAAACTTTTAGAATCCCTATGCTTCCCCTGTAGGTCAAGCTAGTAACCAAGGGGTTACTGGTGGTCAAAACTCAGGACAACCACCTGGTTATACTTATAATCCTTATGGACAAAACCCTTACGAGAAAAATCCTTATAAACAAAACTCATGAGGGCAACCAAGGGTTGGGTGGAACCCTAATGCTGGCCCTTATCAGAAGCCTATGATGTCCTTTGATCCTCAATTACCTTTCCTAGAAACCTTGGAACTGCCTCATGTGTCCAAGCTCACAAACGATTTGATCCTTCATAATCCATATTGGCCACCAGTTCTGACCAAAATTCCAGGTGATTGTCCTAAATTTGATGGTAAATCTGGAGAGGACCCTCAAGCGCATGTCATGACTTATCACCTCTAGTGTTCATCTAATTCATGGCTTGACAATTCTATCCACCTCTACCTTTTCCAATGAACTCTCACTGGTTCTACCGCGAAATGGTACATTGAACTTGCTCGTGGAACTTTCCAGGATTTCAATTCACTTGCAATGGCATTTCTTACTCACTTCCAATTACTGATTCGATATGAAACGGTAACACATCTCATTACGTCTTTGAAAGAGGACATGGCGACACACATCACCGATCATATTCATGAATGGAGAAGGCGACGTCATTTGATTAGGTTCTAGATCCTTGATCAACTTCTGACTGACTGGTTTACTACCTCATTTGTTGGTCCGATAGCCCAAGATATTGCGATGAGGGCATGTGTTACTGAACAACAAGCTATCGTGTGTGCTCAGTATCTCGATTTGGTTTATTCCTAGTCTGGTATGCTATATGATTACTTGCCTGATGCTCCGCGACCCAGAACTACTAAGGCTCTGTCAACACCATCGGTTGACGGTGTTATTGGTTTCGTTACTTCATCCTCCTGAAAGTCTTCCGTGAACCCTACAAAGAAAAAATATACTGCTCCTAGTGAAAATGCTTCTCAGGCCACATCTAATACTGGTAAAACTCCCGCAGTCAATGTTGTCCAGTCCATCGTGGTAGTTAAAGCTTCGAAATGTAAGAAAAAGGGGAAAGGCAAAAATAAAGCCGATCCACCAAAGTAGGACCCTCCTAAGCTTCTAGCCGATGATGGTACTAAATACAAACCCAAGTACCCTTGTCTCATCTATGACAAGGATCACTACACTGAAGACTATCCTAGACGGTTTGAGGTTAGTCATTTGCTTAAGGGAACTCCTGGAACTCCTGTTGTGCTTAAAGAGCCTTTTCCCTCTCAACAAACCCAAATGGTGGTCGATCAACCTCAGTGGTCTTCCACGTTTGGCTCTCAAGTTTTTATGGCTGGGACTATTCCCATCCATATAAGTACTCGATCAAAAGAATATCCTTCACCTGCCGAAAAGGAACCTGAAGTCCCTTCAAATGTTCGTTCATCTAGTTATAGCCCTCTACATATTGAACGGCCTAGCACTAAGTCAGTCATTCGACCTCCTATCAAGGGAGTGCTCCGAAAATCTTCTTATAATCCCAATTCTTGTGCTGTGCAACGCTATAGCATTGTTGAGGACATAGCCCAAGCCCCTTCAACTATCTCTACTTTGGAAGGCCTCCAGAGTTGTCCCTCTCAAAAGAAATCTATGTTATCAGCCATTGGTGGCATTGACCCAATCGATTCGGACTTGATTACTTTAGATCTTAACAATCATGTACTGTGATTGGCTCATCAGATTTCTTTCCTCATCCAAGTCATCATTAACTCGAAGAATATTCATCGTACTATTATCAATAAGGGCGCCTCCACTTGCATCATGTTTGTTTCTTGTTGAAAGTCCATCGGTTCCCCGACGTTGAGCCAATCTCCTAACACTTTGGAAGCCTTCAATGGAAGAGACTCTCATCCATTTGGTATCCTCCCGCAATAGCCTATCACTCTCGAGGGGAAGACTACTGAGGTTTAAGTTGAAGTTGTTGATGCAAATTTGACCTACAACCTTTTGTTAAGACGAAGTTGGAAATACGCCATGAGCATTGTGGCTTCATCTCTATTCCGTGTACTCCATTTTCCCCACCAAGGGAAAATTGTCACGGTTGATCAGTTGTCCTTCTTAGCCTCTTCTTCTTCGGATAGCAATGTTCCATTTGTGGAGCATACCGCCGTTCCCTATGAAAGTGTGGGCACTGGACTCTTCAAAGATCCTGCCCTTACGGGTGTCTTTTCTCTCCCACCTCCCAACATCGTGCCCATTAACATTATTTCTATCCATTCTGATCCTTGGGTAGTTCCTCCCATCGATCAGGTAGACTCCTGGGGTGACATCATGCCATTGAGTCCTACCGAGCTCAACTATGTAGAAATTTTTTTCGCATCAACTTGATCCTCTAACCCTACTCCATTGAGTAGATCTCTCTACGCGTATGTGCAATCCCCTTGGCTTGGAGATATTGCTTATTCGGATCCGTTACAGTGAATCTTTCCTTTCGATGAAGCAATTTTAGAAACTATATCTTTTGAATATCCTCCTTGGTTCAATCATCACCATTGTTCCTCGTTTCTCCCAGGCCATTGGGCCATGACTACCTGTCTAAAGAATTTTACTTCTTATCTCCCCTCTTAGCCACTTTAGACGCCTATTCAAAATCATGAATTTTTTTCTGAAGGCGATATGGGGAATATTACACAAACTATGCCCATCGACATCTCTGTCAAACCAAAGATTGTTAAGAATATCCACATTGGAGTTACCTATACTCCCGAGGAGATTTAGCTGTATACCGACCTTTTCAGAGAGTTTTGTGACATCTTCACTTGGTCTTATCAGGAGATGCTCGATATTGACCCAAGTATTGTGATCCACGAGATACCTACGTACCCTAGTGAAAAGCCTGTTCGCCAACGTTTACGTCCCATGCATTCAAGAAAAGTCGTAGCTATTAAGGGAGAAATTGAAAAACTTCTCAAGGCAGCGTTTATTTACCATATCCCACTGACTGATTGGGTCTCTAATAATGTCTCTGTGACCAAAAAGTAGGGTACTATTAGGGTTTGTGTTGATTATTGTGACATCAATTGTGCCTATCCCAAAGATAATTATCCTACGCCCTTTATCGACCAGCTCATTGACGATTGTGTTGGGATTGAGATTTTCTCGTTTATGGATGCTTTTCTGGTTACAACTAGATTAATATTTCACCTGCAGATCAACACAAAACTACCTTCATCTACCCCTGGGGTACCTTTGCTTACAAGAAGCTTCCTTTTGGCCTTAAAAATGTCGGTGCCACCTTCGAGCAAGCAGTGTCCTAGACATTTCAGGACATCAGTCACATTGTTCAACCATATCTGGATGACCTCCCAGCTCATTCAGCTAAATGTTCTAACCATCCAAACCACCTCCACGAGATTTTTCTTCATTGTCGACATTACCATATTCATCTTAATCCACATAAGTGTGTCTTCTACATTGAATCCAGCAAAATTCTTGGGTTTGTCATCTCTAAAGAGGGCATTCATCTTGATCCCCTCAAAGTTGAAGCTATATTGATTCTCCCTCCTCCGGCTTCTTTGCAGCGATTGGAGAGTTTGCAAGGAAAATCCAATTTTCTACGTCATTTTATTCCTAACTACGCTGAGATTGCGAAAGGTTATACGCGTCTCCTAAAGCATGACACTCCCTTTGTTTGGGATGACATTGCCCAAAAGTCATTCGAGCAACTCAAGGCACTCCTTGTTTCTGCTCCCTTATTGCATTCACCTGATTACCATCATGACTATACTCTTTATCTCACTGCTACCGACAACACTATTGGCATGGTTTTGGTTCAAGACGACGATGATGGTTCTGAGCACATTATCTATTATCTTAGTCGCAACCTCCTTGACACTGAGACTTGATATGCTTATGTCGAGAAGCTCACTTTGGCGGCCGTTTACTCTATCCAACATTTCCGTCACTATATTTTGTTGTGCATGACGACAGTGATTTCCGATTGCAACCCGATGACGTACATCTTGTCACGTCAATTACTGGGGGGCAAGTACTCAAAATGGATCATTATCCTTCAAGAGTTAGATTTGGAGTTTACTACTACCAAGTCCAAGAAGTCCCTCGTCTTTGTTGAGTTGATTTACTCGTTACCATCTGCTACCACTCCCTCTCAGATAGAGGATTGCATTTCGGATGATACCCTATTCTTGATCACTACCCTCAATCCCTGGTACGGTGACATTATTGTCTACCTCTAGATGTCCTCCTTCCATCCTGATTTGTCCAAGGATTCTTAATGACGTATTCATCACCATTCTCAGCCTTATCGTATTGTTGATGACACCTTGTATCATCTTGCCGTTGATTCAGTTCTCCGTCATTATTTTACATTCGAGGAAATTGAACGAGTCTTGAATGACTGCCACTCCAGTGCCTGTGGTGGTCATATGTCCGGTTATGCCACTACCCAAAAAATCCTCCGTACTAGTTACTTTTGGCCCTCTATTTTTAAGGATTTCATTCTCGTTGTCCGTTCCTACCACGCGTGCCAAATTTACCAACGGAAGATGCATGTGCCACCATCCCCTTTGCATCTGGTCATTACCATGTGTCCTTTTGCTAAATGGGGCATAGATTGTATGACCTATAACCCTCGCTCGGCCAGGGGGCATGGGTATATTATCGTTGCCATTGATTATTTTACAAAATGGGCCGAAGTGGTGCCTACATTGTCCAATGACAGTAAGACAACTACACAATTCCTATTCAATCATGTGATTACTCGATTCGGAGTCCCTCAAGCTATTGCCACCGATCACAGTCCGCATTTTCGTGGTCATATGATGACTGAGTTAATGACCCAGTTAGGCTTGCGTCGCAATAGTTCGACGCCTTATTACCCTCAGGCCAATGGCCAAGTTGAAGCCATCAACAAGGTGTTGGTTACGATACTTCAGCATACCATTGGAATGCACAACTCTAATTGGCATTTGATGTTGTTTTCCACCTTATGGGCCTACTATACATTAGTGAAGGATGCAACTGGATCACACCGTTTCAAATCGTTTATGGTCTCGAGGCTACCCTTTCGATTGAATGTGAAATACCTTCTCTCAAGTTAGCTATCGGAATACTCCCAAATACTACTCCTATAGAAGAATGTCTTCTTTACCTAGAGTGGCTAGACAAGACTCGTTGACTTGCTTCTTTAGTCATCGAAGCACAAAAGAAGAGAGTGAAAACTCACTTCGATCAAACTGTTAATCCTCGTTCTTCCATTGAGGGAGATTTAGTCCTGCTGTACGATCAAGCGAATGATAAGCTACGGGCAGGAAAATTCAAACCTATGTGGCATGGTCCTTATATTGTGAAATGCGTTTTGCAGAAAAGGGCCTATGAGCTAATTGTCTATGAAGGAAACCCTTTAGATAATCCCCGGAATGGGCTTTATCTTAAAAAATATTATGCATGAGTTTTTTGTGCATCTGCTGTGTACATAAGTGTGTTTTTTAGCGTGTGCATGTTTGGCTTTGTGTGTCGGTGTTATTGCCACTTATTGTGACTTATTACTTCTTGTGCAGATGTTTGTTGCACCTTATATCAGTTTCGTTGATGGTGCCTGTCGCAGTACCCGGAATCTTGCCTCCGTGGCATGGGAAATCTATGATCCTCACAGTGACTTAGTAGACCTTCAAGGTGTTTGTCTAGGGTGTACCACAAACAATGTCACTGAATATAGCACCGTCATTGAATTATTGGTTGAGGCTATTAACCTCAATATTCGTACATTGATTGTGAACCTCGACTCTCAACTTGTTGTTCTTCATCTTAATGGGCATTATTCCATTAAAAACCCTCAAATTTTAAGACTATATTTACGTGTCCGCTTACTAGAAACAAATTTTGATTACATTACATATCAAAACATTCCTAGAAGGCTAAATATGTTAACTGATGCATTGGCAAATCATGTATTGGACATACATTTACGCAATTTATAAAAAACATTACATGCAAGTACTCAAACGCAATAATAAAACATAGATAGTTGTATATCGTGTGGCACATTGAGGCACTCAAAAAAATAATGTATATGTTCAGGTTACAATCTGAGACACATGTCTCTCAAAACACCATAAAGGAAACCTAGGAGACTACTGTGGGTTCTGCTCTCTATAGCAGACCACTGCCCGAACTACTCGTCTGGGCAGTCTATGAATTTTGTTCGACACACCTGTGGTGTGTTGTTGGTACTATCTTGGGATCTCCTCGAACCCTTTGTAGTCAAAGATCCCCTCAGTCAAGCCTTCCAAGTTCTAAGCTATCTCCTCCTCCACATCTCCACCTGGAGGTGGAAAGGCAAGCGCTTTGTTCTTCCTCCAAGACGTAGGAGCGAGACCCACCGTCTCTCAGGTCCAACATCTACAAAATTGAAAATAATTATTAGGGCATATATGTTTAAAATCCAAAAAAAATAAAAAACTAAAATATAAAAGTGTGGCAGTCAACCCAAGTATGTTACCTCTATCATTCCACTACTCTCTAGGTAGAACCAATATGTTCGAATCTCCCCTGAAATTCGTACCTTCGTAGGGCCAATCCTCAACCACTACTTGTTGACAATGTAGCCACTTCATGAAGTCAGGACCCTATGATACTGGCTGGCCGCTGCCTCCTCACGACATCACATGGGCCCACCTAGTGATTCGGGTCTCTCTTGGTCCAGGCCACCCTACTTGCATGTCTTGTAACTGAAGTATGGGTACCCACTCTAGCATGAGTGGTACCAAAATCAATTCGTACACGAACTACTTTGTCTCACCTCTCTGGCATTTGGTCAGTTGCCTCTTCATTGAGAGACACTACCTCTGCCCCATCAAACATGGTAGGATTGAGGAAATCTAACGCCAACAATAGTTGTGTTTTAGTTGCCTCATGTTGAGCCTGAGAACCAGCTACCCTAATGATCATAAACAACAATACATGCAGTGATAGATCGTTCACTATAGAAATCTGTAAATTCCCACTAGTGGGTGATTTGCGTGCCCCTGGGAATGCTCGTGCAATCAACATGTCTATGGACTCTCTGATGATTCGTGCACCACCCATGAGGGGTGTCTCCCCTCGTCGTGATTAGCCAATCAGAAAATATATATTTGTGGAGTCAAACTCAACCTCCTGCCCTCAAATGATGAATTTACCCTCTGTTGGGTTCCATGAGTGAACTAAAAATTCTAAGAGGTCTAATTATGCTCTTAATAGCGGCGTTAGGAATAATTTGAGCAGTCCACAATTCCGAAGGACTTGCAAGCATTAACGATTAGTTGCCCCTCTCTCATCATCTACATCACGTGTGTGTTCTTGCCACAAAAATTCCATTTTTCACCCTGCACATACAAATATTCTCTTATTAGAAATTGTTTGATCCATTTTCATATACCACAATGATGTAAAAATAAATTTTTTGTGTTTTCTGCGCTCGTCGTAGCTGTTTCTACAATAGTTGCGACAGTTTGATTTGAGCAATTTAGAAATTTATCAAATCATCGTAGGAGTACATCACTCTCCTGCGACGATGTCGATTTTAGCCCGTTTGGAATTCACAGTTGTCGCAACCTCAAGGGGAACATCTGCGATGACCAAGGTGAATTTTTGAAACAAAAATTCTTCCTAAAACTCAGCCAAAACATTGAAATTATGGTTAAATACACTCAAAACACAAAGGAACAGGCAGAGTACTTACTTGGAGAGAGTTTGAATGCAATGAATCACCACAGCTCTGGAAATCGACACCCAGTTTCGCAAAGGTACGCATTGTTTGGAGTTTTACCATGGTTAAAAATAAAACAAAGTGAATTATGTCTTTACCATATGCCTTATATAGCCTTTTTTTTAAATTTAAGGCTTTAACTATAGTTTTTTGGGTTTTTACTATAGCTTTTAGGGTTTTGGTTATGGTTTTTAGGGTTTTTGACTTAGGTCTTCGAACATTAATTGTATATCTTATGGAATGGGTCTTATGCTTGGGTTTCTCTATACAAGAATAGCGTGTCGGATGCGGGTACTGATAGATACATGTTTGGTAAATACCGTGAAAATTTCTCACGAGTCCTCTTTAAGCTCTTTTTTGACTCATAAAAGATGAAAATATTGCCAAGTATTTTTTCCCTTTTTTGACTTGTTAAAGAAAATAAAAATGGAGGTCTGATTTCAACTCTTTTCCAACCGTTTGAAAACAAAAATATGGCCGAGCCCTTTTCATTTTGAGCTCATTCTTGGTTACAAAATGTCAAGTCTCTAGTAAGTTTTCTAGTTTTTCAGACTGGAAACACTATTTATGAAAAGTACTCCTTGACCGAAATGGTCAAGTGGTTCTCTCAAGTATCATTTTCTACCTTTTCGGGCTTGAGAGACACAAACTTAAGAAAAGGGCCCACCTGGAGTTTTCTTTTCCGTGTCTTTTTCAAACTCTCTAAACATGAAAAAGAATCTGAGTTTTACCTATGTCAAACTCATTAAACCCTAATGGCATTAGACTCATCACCATGATGAGACCCGAGCTTCTCCTCCCTAGGGCTCATTAAAATTTCACTAGGTTGGATTTGTCCGAAGGATGAACTTATATAGCAAGCATATGCTATCCCCTTCAATCTTGTTTTTCAAAAATAATTGGGGTACTCACCAGCAATGGTGGGGGAAAAAATTTGGAAATATTCCATTGGTTACCTACGGCAGCTCGTCACTCTTGAACATCGACACTTTTTGCTTCTCATCTGGTTTGGGATATCCTCACATCGTCATTGGCCTTCCAGGGTTTGGGTTTGTCCTTTTGCCTCATTCCATTTGATCCTTGTTGTCTCCGCTAGACCTCCAATCCCTTGGTACCACAATGCTGCTGCATTCCGAAGTCGTGTTGCCGATATGTTCAAGATTTTAATCCTTCTGTAGTTTTCACCCTTACCTCCTCCTCAGATTCTTTGTTTCGTCCATCTTCATCTTGTTCCTTGTCTTGTGTCATTGATGTGGAAAACATTATGGCCCTTCTGCTACGAGTCACTTCCTGTCGACATCAACTCATTATCCAAGAAGTTGATCTAGAGATTCCTTTCAGGTACCTTGGAGCTTGCATGCCTCAATGGAATGTTCTTCACACTCAACAGCAAGCTTGCATTATTGGTCTTCAATTGGGTGATTCCACAAGTGTTTGACTCCAGATCATTCTTCACACTTTGTGGATTGTATTGGCAGTACCTTGAGAACCATTGACATTACTGGTGGTCTCTCTCACACTTGTTAATGGTTTACATCATTGTCCAGTAATCAAGCGATTTTCTAGTATGCTTGACTTAAGCACATTCATTCACATATTAGAAATTGTACTATGATCGGTTGGGATTCAAGACCCCAGACTAAGATTACATAAGTTTGGGTTACATGGATTGGTTCGTGATTACATACATGACTCTTTGACTGGATGGTTGTGACCATACCTGAGTCTTTCTAGATAGCTGCGACCATACCTCTATTTTTATATGGCCTTATCAATTGGATGGCTATGTCCATACCATAGGCCAATTCTATTTGTCTTTTGGATGGATGCGCCCATGCCTAGACTACATGTATTTCTGTCACTGTCAGAGATATCAGTTGCACTTGCGCCTGCAGGTTCTCAGCGATGGTTTTCCGATTCGGTTATGGTTTTGTAAATCATTTTACCCCTCCCACTCTCTTGGCCTTCATGCTTTAGGGGGCATCTGTGACACAGTAAATTTGTCACTAGCCCCATATCACCTGAACTCGGATAAAGTCAGTCCCTGAGCGACATCTTCTCTATGTCATACCTCAAAAAAATGTGTCCACATCTTCCTATTTATTCAAGAAGATTAACAAATGCTCTTTAATCCAGAAGATTGACTTTTTTTACCCATGGTTCAATATCATCGCAAGTAAACCTCATTCTACCTGCGACAATTTCATGTAATGAACTAGAACGTCACGACTTCGTCGCAGGGATATTTGTTCTCTACGACGGTCAGATTTTAGGGCTCGTCGCAAGTCCTCAAGATATTTCTTGCGACGATAGCTCTAAATACACTGTTGCCCCAGACATCATATCTGAGTCCTAGTGTATGACTCTCGACGATCCAAATATGGCAAATTAGTTCAAACAGAATGCTTCTGGGTGGTTCTGGAACTAGTTGTTGGGTCAAGGGAGTTTGCCTTTCCTCCTCTGGGATGGTGGTTCCACATTTTGAGAAACCTCCTTTGGGGATAAGCTCCCTCTCCCTCATTTATGGAGGCTCCTCCTCTTATAAAATCACCCCCCATTGCTACGATCAGCTATTTTTTGGTATTGAGCAAATTAGCTAGTTTTGGTGTGAGATTGATAGTTTGCAGTGTGAATTGCTGGTAGTCTAGAAATTGGTTGTGGATTGCCTTAGCCTTGCATTAGTGCTTTTGAGTGAGAGATAGAGTTATCAACCACTTGGGAGGCCCTTTTGAGAGTGAATGCTTGAAGAAACATACTGGCTAGACCCTTCGAGGAAGCTTGCAACGTCAAGGCTTGGTTGTAAGCTTTGCTTTTATTCATTTTAATACAATCAATGGTGATTTCCTATGTCATGTGTAAATATACTTGATAGCTTATGGTTCCTTGACTCTGTAAGTAAATAGATCATTTTTTTCCTCTGTTATGTGTTCTATGTTGGCATTATGATGCATGTGTTGTACTTGATGGAAACCCACTCATAAAAGAACATCTCATATATATATATAATCAGATGAATCTACAAGAAGAGATATCATATGTGATAGAATACATGACAGTGCAAAGGAATCAAACGACAATCCTTAGTATGACAAGTTAGATTTGCCATCAAGTTCAAAGGGGGAGATTGTTGGCATTATGAGACAAGTGTTGTCCTTGGTGGCAACTCATACAGGAGACAGATCATAGTGCAACAGACCAGTAGCAAAGATTGATGATCAGCCTCTCAGAATGGAAGAAAATAAGGGGTTCGTAGGTACACCGTTCAAAAGGTGCGGACCCGCAGGTATGCCGTTCAGAAAGTGCGGTCATGTCCACAGGTTATCTGAACAGAAGGTGCGGACCCCAGTACATGCACTTCCATGCAGAGAAAAGCACACGCACGTCGGAAATCCTATGGTGATCCATGGTATCTAGTCCGACATGTTTGATCCTATGGTTTTGGTCCGTGGTATTGCATCCAAAAGTGTTGAACCCAAGTATTAGATCCTTGGTATTGTTTCTCAATGGTTTTGGTCCATGGTTTGAGAAAGGCCTAGACTATAAAAAGAGGAAGGAGATCATTTGGAACAGGGAGTTATGGGTTGAATATCTTAAGGTGATCTAGATCTAAAATACTTGTGATTGTTTGGTGGGTGATAGCTAGATCTGAATCAAGGAGAAACCTGAGTATTATAGAAAAATCAACTGATGGGTCGAGATCTCCATGGCGCATGATCAGATCTGTAGATCTGATAGTCTAGGGTATGCTTGAAGACTGAAAAACTATCTATACCCGTAGGACCGCAGGTGCGACGCAGTGCAGGTGCGGATACCCATAGAGAAGAAGAGTGTGCAGGTGTGAATCTAGCCACAGGACAGCAGGAGCGACACGGTGCAGGTGCAGATACCCAGAGAACAGAAGAGTGCATAGGTGCGGATGTAGCCGCAGGACCGCAGGTGCGACACAGTGCAGGTGCGGATACTCGCAGAGAAGAAGAGTGCACAGGTGTGGATACCTGTAGATAAGAAGACTGTACAGGTGTGGATACCTGCATATCAGAAAGCAGCACAGGCGCGGATGTTCGCAGATGTCTAGTGGTGAAGTTGCGTACCCTGCTTGAAATTTGTTTTAACTGCCTTTGACTATTCTGTAGGATTCTGGGTGCATAATTGGTGTCTGGTTACTGGTATTGAGTTCTGATAACAGCATGCTTATGTTTAGCTTTAGTCTTGATGGTTGAATGGATCAAGTTCTTAATGACTTATCTTTATGTGATCTTATGTACTAGATCTGGTTGATAACTCACATATTATCCTTATATATGTATTGGTGTTTGTGTTATTCAGAAGATTGATTGATTATGTGCTTCAATGATGTTAATGGGTCCAGTATTAAAATTGGATGAAACGTGGCCTTTCAGATTATGTGTTGTGCTTCAGGTGTATCCAGTATGAAAATTAATGAAACGTGGTACCCGAAGGAGAGACGATTGTAGGCCAGTGCCTACGCACTAGTATCTTAGTTAGTACAAGAGCTAAGGGGGTGGTAGCTCCCTTCCAGTAGCAGTTGAAATCTTTGGAGCATTGTAGCAGGTAGCAACCTGCGTACTAGTAAATGGATCGACTAGTACAAGAATTATGGGGGTTGTAGCTCTCTGTAGGTAGAAACCTGCGTACTGGTATAAGACTGCACCAGTATAGAAATATTGTAAAAGGATTTTCTTATTAAGAAGAAGATTGAGATGACTTGCAGCAGGTGGTTTTCTCCCACATTGGGTTTCCACCTTATATCATGGTGTTCATGTGTGTGGCTTATGTGTGATGATCTGTTCTATTTTACTGCACCTTTTTACTGTTAATATGGTTGATAATGTTCTAATGCACTCATTAAGGATCAACTAACTGAAACATAAGAAGTTGTGGAAGTAGCATATATGAATCTGAATATGGAAATGAAAAAGTTTTATTGATGTGATAATACTGATTCACCCCCCCCTCTCAGTATTATTTCCAACACCTCTATAGGTAGGAGTCTGATCCATCATTAGCTCATAACTTCTACAGCTGTGCTGATCATGGCCTACTAATCTACAAAAATTACAGAACAACTACTGTGAATTCTGCATATACTTGTGTAATAGATGGCAGTTATATGTAGCATGCTTCCCTCCTAGCTGACAAACCATGCACCATAATGCAAGTGTTGCACTTGGTCCTACTCGTGCCTCCGATCTTAATGGCATTGGCCCTCCTCCCGTAAGGTAGTTCGCGAACACTAGGTAATGTTCCTTGTCATGCCCCTGGCCCTTGCATTTTACGCACCATACCTCATTGCGCATCTTTGGGCAGGTTGTCCTATCTTGTTTCAAACTCTGCATCTCCAAGCACAAGTTTTTCAGCTTTGCATGAATCTACTAAACTCCCAGGTTAGGGTCTTGTATTAGAGTCTTATGCAATCTCATCGCAACCTCCAAAGCCTCAGCCTAGGTGGTTAGCCTTTATAGCAACAACGCATTCCGTAGATGTAGCATTAACGATGCTACAAACCATTCGCGGTGTTGCCCATCTATTAAGGTCATGTTTGCTTTGCGAACTGTGCACTTTAGTCTTTGATCCAACTCCCACGGGGTTTCGCCTAGTAGCCTTGTAATTTCCTTGAATCCAATGATCGACTATGCCTCTGATTTTGGCTAGCTAAATTCCTTGTTTAATGTAGTTTGGATATCCGCTATCCCTGCATTTGGATTTTCATTGGAATGCTTAATGTACTAGGTCAGTGCGTGATCCTATAGAGCACTAACCAACACTACCTTATTTATATTGTTGTCCATGACACCCTGTGCTTCCCACATAGCTTTTACCATGAACCAAAATTGGTCAGGATCTTCATTCCCTACTCCCTTGAACACTGGTAGATTTATTGTGCTAGCCATACTACTTCACGGTGATGGTAGAGGCGGGATGGGCGAAGTCGGTGGTGAAGACAGTGAAACTGGTGGTGGTGTGGGTGGGGGTGGTATGTGCGGAATTCTCTGCCTTATTAGATTGATTGCACTTCTTGCCAAGACTTTCGAGAGCTCTTCTTCACCTCCTCACGAAGGTGAAATCAAGAGGCTAGTGTCTATTTCTGTGCTGTGTTCATTTCTAGAGATTCTCCCACTTCGTGTAGCCCCAGACATCAATTTATTTAGATAACCTGATTTTCACATAGTAGCATTTTAATCCAAGTGTTCAAAGATTTAACGCACTTACCTAGCAGTCCCTTGAGGGAGCGTCGTTCTACCTTGCTATAGCCTACTGAGGTATCTACTGCGAATTCGGTGATGAATCCTCCGATGATTTGATCAAGCCAGTGATCGACAACACGTGTGATCTGATCTTTCGATGCTTCCAGTCTGCGCACCAATTCTAGATTCCACACAATAGGTTTGTCGAGTTTACACCTTCCTTGGCTATCTGCTAGCTTTGCAATCCACTGATACAACTCAGTAGGCAAAAGATGCAAAGAAAATTTTGTGGATATATGTATACAAGTAGCATTCTAACCACTCTTCCTTTGATAATCGTAGATTCCCATTTTCCTACACCGCGAACTCATGACTCTTTTTCTCCAACCACTCTTCAATTCCTTTCTTTGTCAGATTCCAGTGATACAACATCAGACATCTCTATTCATATCTCGGTCCCAACAATGGAACCATTTGTTGGCTTTTTGGGGCTTGACCCAGGTTTGGACTTAATTAGCTAAACAAATCCCGGTACTACTGGCCCTTTTGGCAACAAGCCATGGAGCACGGATTGAGGTCTCACCCGAAGTAGTATGGGAGGTGCTAGAACCATGTTCCTACACCCTTGAGATGTATGAGAGGTTCGAATAGTCCTTTGTTTGTTCATTCGGACAGGTGGCTTCGCGCACCTTCCATTCCTCATGGCCTGATACCGTACCTTCGCACAACCCTAACCAGGGGTTGTTCCATGCTCTGCACTGTTACCCAAGATCTTATTTATCTTCCATTATTATTTAAACACCTTTTCCTACTTAAATGTCTTAAGTTATACGTAACAATACAAAACATTCATACAGGTTCAAGTAGTAAATAAACAGTATATTTTCAAATTATATCCAATCATGCATTAAACAAGGAAAAGATACATAGCATTATAGCAAAACTTCTCTTTATTGATTCTCCAATGGTTACATCTTGACCTGCCCTGCGCACTCAACTGCAGGGGTCCGCTCTCTCAGCTGCGGACTACTACGCCTTTGTGCACTCAGTTGTAGTGCATTCTCCTACTCTACGACCCACAGACACACTTTACACTTCCACTCAATCACTTAGAATTCACATTCTTCTATTCTCTTCATTGTTTCTTAGTTATTTGCACTTAGAGCCTTGCTCTATTTATATAATTCCATGGTCCGCAGACCATCGCTAGGTCTATCCAACTGACATTACATTAACAAAACTAGGGCGGAAAACCCTGTGACTCTATCATACTTTCACACCTGTAATTCGTAGAGCTTTTACAACAAGATTAGGTCAAAACTTGGGCTTTAAGCCCCAAAACATGCCTTGGGGGGATTCTATGCCCAACACCCATCGCTCCTTCCTATACTTAATACGCTTGAGATGTACCTGTAATCACAACACAAGACAAAGAATTGATCAAAGCAAAACATCTATAGAATATAAGTGAATGGAATCATATACATTTCACACATATAAGCATTATAAAACAATAAAAACATATGGGATAAAGGTTCAAGCACTTTATTAAATAGAAGAAGGAATTACAACCATTGTGTTTGATTCAAAGTCATTCCTCCAGCTTGGATCCCATCCACATCACATCAAAAGCATGACAAACTTGTAGCATTACAATACTTGCTTCAAAGCCAAATATCATAGCAACATTATCTCCTTACAATTCAACATAATCCAACCCTTGATCACTTAGATGAGTGGTCAGTTTATGGGAAGATGAAGGAGGTTTTGTCATAAATGGTGGCATTGAATGGCCTTCCATACTTAGAATTAGTTCCATGGAGGAAGGAATAAGAGGATAGGATGCATCATAACTCATTCCTCATCCATTTTCGAGCTCATAGGAGTTGATAAGTGAGGGAACCTTCTAGATGATTCCAAAAGATAAGAATATTCCCCAAACCCTATGTGAATTTTGCTCAAACTCACCCAACGCAGGTGAAAGGAAGCCTAAGTGCTCGGTAGAGCACCCTGGCATGGAACTACTCTGAAACACACCTTTACATGTACCTACCTGCACTAGTCCCTCTTGAGGCCATTTCTAGATGTCCTCAAGTCATGAAATTGCCTGGGAAGGAGGCATTCAAAGGGGTGACTTGTTTAGGGCATGTATCAACTGAAATTAGGGTTTGATGAGCCCTAAAACACTAATCTAGATTATGGGATTGATGTGCCCAAATGGATCTGTAACAATATTCCACAAAATGATATACCAATGATGACTCATCACATGACATGACATGAAACTGATGACGTAGATTTCATGATGACATGGAAATGTCAAGCCATAGTTGTTATCTTTTGCTTTGTCTCTTATAAAATATGGGCCATCTTTTTCTTTGAAATGGCTCAGAGATGAGGAGTGTTTAGTGGAACTTGATCTCTATTTGTTATCTCAATTTGATGTCCCTTTTCTTTCTCTTAATTGACCAAATTTTCTTTGTAGCTAAAAAAGTGTCTTCTGGAATGGCCTCCTTTTCCATCTCCTTACGCATTATCTTCCCAGAGCATGATAGAGTACTTGCATATGTAATCCGCTCATGATAAGATGACATCCATCCTATAAACCCCTAATCTCAGATGTTATATGATGATCCACCAACTAAGTCAGAATCAAATAACAGGCTGAGGGAGAGGTTCAGTGACTGCACATTTCTGCAACTTAGGAAATCAGGGATGAAGCTTGATCCTTGAGACTACGTAATGCGTAGTTCAAGCTAGAATGGGCAAGTAAATTGCATACTTTTGGGAGTCAATGAGTGAGGTTGAGGGGTTTTACATTGTTTAAGCCAAATGTGTAGTTATGCAAGGTAGAGGATGTTAGGTGACTGCACAGTTGCATAACTGAGGAGCTCAAGGGTTGGGCTGAAGGTATGATAATGTGCAATAAGTAGTTTAGGTGTGGCTGGAGGGCATGATTGCATAGTTTTGGAGGCCATGTCCTGGGCTTGAGCACTAAAATTGCAAAATCAGAAATAATGGAAGGAAATGAGGTGTCAGGAGCAAATACTGAGGCTTGAGGACTGATACTATGCAATGCATAGTGTTGGCTTGGCCGAGAGAAAGTGTACGCAGTTATGCGACTCAAGGGCTGGGCTTGAGCATTAAGGTTGCAAAATGTGAAGTTTTGGGAGGTAGAGGCATCGACTATCACATATCCAAGAGATGAGGTTACTACCTGAGGACTAATATTGTGTAATGTGCATTTCAGGAGGTCAGGATGAGGTTGAGTGGTCTAGTCAAGAGTTTTTCCAATTTTGACTAAGTGTTGGATCAGGGAGAGTAAGATGAGAAAGAGAGAGACTCTGAGCATGGTCACACAGTTATATCACTTGAAGACATGACAAGGAACACTCATAACATATGAAAACATGCATTCCTCAATGCAACAACTTTACGACAACTCCTACCAAGTGTGACACAAAATATACACTTTGCGATGAAAGCGACGATACTTGTGCAATAGTGCTTGAAACTTTGGAAATGAGAGTGAAAATTTTATACATTATAGGAACAACTCATTTTCACAAATATTACCCCTTGAATTAAGCCAAAATTCTACTTTATGTGATAAATGATAGTTCCCACGCTCAAATGTGACACTTAAGCTATGACAATAAAAGTGCAAACGAAACTTGTGAAATGCGAATGACAGTGAAAGAAACACATACTTGATAGAATATAACATGAAAATGACACTAATTAGACTGGGATAAAGAAAAAGTGATAGTCAAAATCATGAAAATGGCACTTACAACAACAAGGGTGTTCATAAGTGATGGTTCACAAAACTCACTAAAATAGAAGTACTAATGCAGCTAGAAGTGAGAAATTGTCAATGACATTGTGCACTGGCTATCGAAATGGATTGACCATAGCACAAGCATTGTCTTCATAGACTATGCTAGACTTATTCAAGCTTGTGTGTAGGGGTGCACTCATGAATTCATTTTATATTTATCATGTACGAGTAGGTGATCACTTCTACAGTTACAATCTAAAAGGGAGCTCAAAGAATTAACTGAACTAGAAGTGACTACAGAAAGTTTGATCACAAGATCCACGGTAGGCTCTAAAATTCAAGTATTGGAAAAATTTTGGAGGGTGATTATTGTAGTGACAAAACTTGGTAAGACACTGGTAGAAATCCAACTTCTCTACCTTGGTCAATTATTTCGTGTAGGGTCTAGTTCTTCATGGAGTATTGATTCATTATTTTGATTACCATGGCTTCCCCAATTACCCTGTGTGTAAACATAGTCTCCTTCATTCATTTACTCAGTTAAACACAAACATAAGATCAACGATCACACAATGTTTTGAATCAGTATAGACTAATGAAGTTCGAGAACTTTATATTTTCAGAGTATATTTTTTCATCTCTGGTGATGATCCACTACTAGCAGGCCTAGATAGTACCTCAACAAAGTGACTTCAGGAACACAAACATTTCTCGACTGCCATCGACCTTGGATAGTACCCTCATAGACTTGCTTACTATGCCCATCTACTTAAGAAGCCTTTCTCTTCTTTCTCCTTTATTCATTTATTTATATAGGATAGTGCAGTGGCACTTATTTATTTCATGGGTGAATGAGGGGTCCTAACTTATTGAGAGAAAGAGAGGTTGTCGCTTTTGATAATAATATATGACTTATGATATTGGTTTTCTAGTTTAGATTTCTCCCTTATCCTTCTCTACTTCATTGGATAAGGTTGAAAACATTGAAAATTAAAGATCTGAGTGTAGGGATGAGGTTTCCAGAATGGAAATGGAGATCATGGTTCAACACAATGCTTTCCTAATGCAAGGATCATATTTTCCGTTAGAACATCATTGAACAAAATGTGTAACCAAGACAGGGAAGAAGGATGGAGAGTTAGCCAAATGTTGCATTATCACAAAGTCCTTCTGTATCTTTCCATATTATTTTCGAGCCCAAATGGTACATCCTTCATGCAAAGTCTTATCAATAGAACAAAAAGGAAAAGACACAAAAAAAAACAAAGCATAAACAAAGGAGGATAAACTAAACATGATGGAAGACGGAAGTGGGAGAAGACAAGAAAGACTAAAGAGAGGAAGTGTAGAATGAGTGCAAGAGAGAAAAAACTAGAATACAATTAATCCTACTCCTAACATAATAGCTATAACATTGAGGTCATCTATAATGAAATTTCCAATGAAGCCACCACATTTGTTCCTGAACTACAATGAAAAATATACAATCAATTAAAAATTGATATAAAATAATATGCAGTAGAAAATATGAGAGCTTGAATAACTTGCAAAATAAAAGGAACATCTTCCCTATGGGTAGAAAGATGTATCACAACCACTACTTTGATCTAGTTCACATTATTACCTTTTGGACAGAAACCATAATCAGAAAAACCTCGAAGACTTGCTGCAAATGCACCTTATTCTGTGTCATGCTTCTTAGAAAGCATGAGAAAAAGAGGAAACATGTTATTTATGATGGAGCTTTCCAAATAAGATTGATCTAACCATTTGGTGTTTGGATCATGAAATTCAAAACAATCCTCTTGAAAATCCTGAAAACCTTGGAATAATGAATATTCAATTAAATGCATGGAATTAGGATGAGAATATCGCGAGGGAAAACATATTTCATCGTAGTCAGCAAGAATTCCAAGATAATGAGGACTTGACATAAACATCAGTAATGGTTGAAGGGCCTCAACTATTCGACAAGTATCCAAATGATGGGGTGTTGATCCATGAGGATAAAAGCATGTAAAACAACTGTTATTCGATATACTGGTGGGAAACTGGTGAAAATAATGATAGTTAATATCATGAGAAGATGGACCATTTTGGCATGAGATTATGGGTTAGAAAATAACAAAGAAAAATTAGTTTGAACACCTTCACAAATGCTTTGAATAATAGAATCATTTTCTTTGCATGACAAATGACACATTGCATTGGCATCATAATCATCAGAAGAAGTGAAAAGGAATATTGATACACCAAACACGTAAGGATGGACATACTATAGTGAATGAAGAAGAATTTGATTCACACAATAACTCATGCATTCATTCACACTCAAGAGGATTTCAAGTGATATGAACTCCTATTTGCAAGGAAAACCACAAGTTACTTATCATGAAATAAATTTGGTAGCTATAATTCCTTCGGTCAAGGATGATATTTGAGTTGATCAACTTCACAATTCCATGATTGTAAGAGACATACATATTCCAAAATCGAGTTTGATGCAATATATTTGTATGAAGATGAATCAACTGAAGAAGATTATGGAATCCAATCGGAAGTGAAATCTTGAAAATTTGAAAAATTGTATCCGAAATACCAAACATCTTTCAAAAATAAATTTACATCAAGTGAAACCATGCAAAGAGAAAGATTATGTGAAACAAACTATATCTGACTTAGTTCGAGGGGCTTTCTAGAGTCATAATATCTTGACATAACCATCAGCATAAGTTGAAGTGTCTCAACTTGCTAACAAGTCCCATACCCTTTAAAGATTGTAAAAATGCATTTTGAATATTGAACCAGATCGTACATGGTGTGACGATAGTTTCTACTAATGGTTTCAATTGGGCCACTTATGACCGGATGGAAGCCATCTTTGTTACTAATTTGACCAATTTTTTCAGCTTCACCAACCAGATTACTCAAGTTGAAAGATTCTTCTTATCACAAATCTAAAGATATATGTATCAAAGAAATTTCATGAGTAAGCTCAATTGGAGAATTATCTTCATGCAAGAGAAGAGATGACATGGGATGGAAAGAGTACTCAATGATTTTATTATTTTCATTTTCATCATTGATAATCTCACCGCCCTATGTCAATTGACAATTTAATTCGTCCAATGAAGAACTTGAATAGCGTGGAGTATCTTTGTCTCAAATAAATGCATTGCAAATGATATCACAAGGATACTGAGATGAAGAGGACTTTTCAATAAGGACGTCTTCTTCGACCAAATCAAATTCTATATCTAAATCAAGATCTTCATGACAAACTCAAAGATTAGTTTATGTACTTGGGCATTCATGATCACATACATCAACAAAGACATCATCATTGGAATTATTGTTACCCAAGGCAATAGATTGATTGAAATAATTTTTTTCATTTGATTCATTACCGAGATTAGAAGATCAGAAATCATCTAAGAATGGAAGTGCATTACATTGACATGGGGGACTTTAAAAAAGGGAAGAGATATCAAAATTCTCTTCAGTTTCCTCCTCCTATACTAGTGTAATGTGGTTTCTTGGCATATGATCGCAATTTGAACAAGCAACTCGAAAATCAAGAGAGCGTGAAGAGATAGTTTGTGTAGCAAATTCATCAAGCAGATCATGATACATGGAGTGATAACAAGTAGATGACAGAGTATGACATATGTCCCTTTCATAAGTAACACTTTCAATGGAAACAAATTCAATATTGTTGTTGAGAGTGATAAAGTCATCTTGAGGAATCAAATAATTATCTCTCACCGTAGGCTCCATGAGCTATTCCAGGCTTTCTTCCCTTAGATCGAAATCATGAAAATTGGAATGAGGATGAAGAGATGGATCAGGAATTGATCTGGATATTTCCCAACTTTGTTATCATCACATGGAGGCACCCAAATTGGAACTCGAAAAGGATGACAAGGAGAAAAATACCCAGTAAATTCCTCCTTTGAAATTAGAGGTGTCTCATAATTCACTAGAATTGGGGAAGTAGAAACATCAGAGGGATCGGGCTCACCTTGCAAAGAAATTTGAACCAAGAACTCAAACTTTTGGTTAAAGAAATTTGAATCTATGTCTTCTCCAAGAAACTCATAACAGAGTTGAAGGAATCAATCAGATAAACCATCAACGGATTCATTAGGATTCATATTAGCTAATTGATTCTTTTATAAACATCTTAGTAATCATACCTATCAAAGGATTGACAAAGCTCTTGGAGTAAATGATGAAAAGAATAGATGAAAGCATATGGTAAGGTGTGTCACCACTGATTAGCACGACCTTTAAGGGTGATGAAGAAAGCCACAAAAGAAAAATATTCATCATTGATTTTGTAGTATTCAAAACATTTAAGAAAATTAGAAATGTACTCGATTATGGATGTTCCATCCTCGCCATCAAACTTAAATTGGGATAAGTGATAAAGAGGCTCATAGGGGGTTAAATGTTTACTAGGGGATAGGTTATAAAAAACCCGGGATCATGATTTTAGGATGATCCATTTAAGATATGAGATTCAAAACAGACTCAACGGGCATAGCATGTCGTTTGGACCTCTTTCTAGTGCCAGTTTGTTGACAGTGCTAGAAGTTTGTCAACTAACGGGATCTCCCTGAAGTGAAATCCCAATTAGACCTCACACCATTTGGAATAGGAGCCTCATTTAGAGTATCAAACTAGTTGACATATTTTCTTATTGACTTGCCTTTGTTCTAACATTCGGTAAGAGAGAGAAGTGTATATGTGCCTTTGTGAAAAGAAAGTAAGTGTGCCTGGTGAATTTTTAATTGCAGGTGTATTCAAGCTCTTCTACTGTGGAGGGAGAAAATGTGATCCTCTAAGAGAAATTTTATAGTACCACCCTAGTAGAGGTGCACACAAGCAAAAAAATAACCGCCTAACATCAAGGAGAATAGTCCACATAGATGTAATGATTGTTACAACCATTACAACACATACTCAATTAGATAAGCACTAAAATAACTAAAATGGTTCAACTAATTTAGTATAGTACAAATATTTATAATCCATGCATGAAAACATGTCGGCCATTAGGCTTCAAGTATTAAGTAAAACTCCAAAGATACATGTATATAACAAGCATCACTAGCTCCAATAGTCGAGCATTAGATTCAAGACCTGCTCCATAAAAGTAATAACTTTGCCTCTTTTATGCCTCATGGGAGAAGCCAAGGTGAAAAGGTCCATTTCTTGTATGATGAGGGTGTATATATAAGAAATGGGGTGATCCTTCACCCCCCTTGTGACTCTTAGGCTACCCTTATGACTGTTCAATGCCTCTATGTCATTTTGAATTCATACATGACTTTTCAAATTACATGAATGACTCTTGGACTTTCACTTTACATCATATTTGTCCAATGTTGAACTACATATTCCACAAAATGATGTGGCACATGATGACTCATGACATGACATGCCACTCATAACATGGACTTGCATGATGACATGGATATTTCAGGCTTCTGTGTTATTTCTCCCTTTACGTCTTCTAAAATATGGGTCATGATCTTCTTCTTTATCCTCCAAATGGCTTAGAGATGATGAGTCTTCAGTGGAACTTGATCTCTAGCTGCTATCTCAATTTGATGTCCCTTTGCCTTCTCTTTATTGATCATCTTGTCTTTGCCGAAAATAAAGTGTGTTATGGCATGGCCTCCTTCTACATCTCCCTCTTCATCATCTTGCCATAGCATGATATAGTACCTGCATCTGAAATCCACCCATGACAAGATGATATCATTCCAATAAACCCCTAGTCTTAGTTGTTGTATGGTGGTCTACTCACTAAGATGAAACATGGTGATTGTTTAAGGGTGAGGCTCAGTGATTGTGTAGTTGCGTAGCTTAGGAAATCAGGGTTGAAGCTTGAGCCATGACACTATGGAATGCATATTTCATGCTAGACTGGAGAAGTAGATTGCGTAGTTTTGGGAGTCAATGAGCTAGGCTAAGGGGTTTTGTATTGTTTCAGTCATCTGCATAGTTATGGAAGGCAAACGGGGCTAGGTGAGTGTGTAGTTGTATAACTCAGGAGTTCAAGGGTGGGGATTGAGGTGTGAGATTGTGCAATGTGCAGTCTAGGCATCGTTGGAGGGCATCATTATGCAGTTTTGTAGTCCAAGACTTGAGATTGAGCTCTAAAGTTGTGAAATGCATAGTACTGTAAGGAAATAAGCTCCAATGATTGTGTATTTACGTAGTTCAGGAGCCCAAGACTAAGTGTTGAGAACTGAGACTGCATAGTGTAGAGTGCTAGCTAGGTTGGAGAGAAAGATTATGCAGTTATAGGACATAATGGTTTGGATTTAGCATGAAGATTGTGAATGTGTAGTTATGGGATACATAGATTGGGAATTATCCATTTCTAAGAGTCAACATTGTTTCTTGTGGATTGAGACTACACAGTGTGCAGTCCAGGAGGGTTTGATGAGGCTAAGTGGCCTGGTAAGGAGTTTTCCAATTTTGACTAAGTGTTGGATTCGTGAGAGGAAGATGAGAAAGAGAGAATTTAAGCATGATCACACACTTATATAACTTGATGACATGACAAGGAAGACTCAAGACATATGAACACATACATTCCTTAATGCAAAAAAATTGTGATGAATCCTACCAAGTGCGATAAAAAATATAAACTTTGCGATGAAAGCGACGACACTTGTGTGACAATTCTTGAAAGTTTGGAAATGATTACGAAACATGTCTACATGATAGGAAAAACTCATTATCACAAAAACTACCCGTTTAATTAAGAAAAAACTCCACTTTACATGATTAACTACAGTTCCCATGCCCAAAGACCACACTTGCAATATAACAAGAAAAGTGTGAACGACACTTGCAAAATGTGAACGTCACTGAAAGAAACATATGCAAGCATAAATATAACATGAAAATTACACTAGTTAGAGTGAGAGAAAGAAAAAGCGTTTGTCAAAAGCATGAAAATGACACTTGCGGCAGCAAGGGTGCTCATCAACAATCATTTGCAAAACTCACCGAAATAGAAATACAAACATAACTAGAATTGAGAAATTTTCAATGTCAGTGTGAGCTGACAATCGAAATGGATTGATCATAGTATGATCATTGTCTTGATAAAATCTTCTAAGCTTATTCAATCTTTCTTGTAGGAGTTCACTCATGAATTCATTACAGACCAAAAATGTGTAAGCATGTGACTTTGACACTTACAATCCAAAGGGGAGCTCAAAGACTTAACATAGCTAGAAGTGACTGCGGAAAGGTCGATCACAATATCCTTGGCAGGCTCCAAAATTCAAGGATAGGAAACAATTTGGAGGGTGTTTGCGCAACAATAGGTGGTTATGTTTATCATAAGATACTTCTTGATCAAGATGCCAATATTGTGAGATGCAAACTGATTTAGCTTATCACGAGGAAAATATAAACAAAGTTTTATTTTTTTCCTAACATTCTTTCAAAATATTTAACTTTCTCTTCATATTTTTATTAGCTAATAATGTGTTTTAATTGTATTAACCATCTAGGATAAATGGCTCACATTTCTATGGTAAAACAGCTAAAAATTTAACATCAAATAGTTGGATGATATGTGTAATAGTTTTTCTCTAAAATAACTACAAATTATTTTTCTCTAGAGTTATCACATGGGTATTTATAAGTATATGAAAATAATTACTATGGGAATTTTCAAGATATGCTTGAGATAGACTTGAAATGATTCAAGTTTTATATGCATGAATTCATGTTGAGTTGACATGGTAATTGATTACAATTATTAATACATAATGATTAAAGGTATGGAAAAATCCATATTTCCTTTCATGTTTATTTTAGCATGCATTTTATTAATATGTCCCAAGCATAGTATCTTGGACATATGTTGTTAGATATGATAAAAATGGAAGTCATTTAAAGTATGTTTCGTAACAAGACAATGAGAAAGATCACTAAGAAGATGCAAAGGTAGAGAGAGATGTGTTAGGTTTTAAGAATTTTACTATCTAGACACCAACTCAAAATGTATGTTTTGGAAAATCCATATTTTCTTTCAAGTGTATTTGAGAATGTCTTTTATTGACAAGTCTCACATAGAGTATCTGGAAATTTATTGTTAGATATGATAAAAAAGGGAAGTCATGTAAAGTATTCTTTAAAAGAAGACAACAAACAAAATAACAAAGAAGATGAAAGGGTTGAGAGTGATGTGTTAGGTTGAGGAATTTTACTATCTAAACATGGATTCACAATGTAATTTTCATGTTGGTGGTAATGTTATCATTTATGGTATTGAAAAATGATGTTTCTACAATAAATAATTTTAATTAAGTTAATCATGATGAGCCACATGTTTACTAAATGAACATGGAGATCCATTTGAGTTGGCTTTGCAATAAAATTTACTTATGTGCAAGTGTAATTTTTGAAGTATATGTCCTTGATTATTGATAACTATAACAAAATTTGGTCAGGAGTTGTTAATTTACTATTTTTGTTCTTAGTGTTTTATGCCTATTCTTTTCTAGATTCATCCTTTATATTGACACCATCATAACTCTTCACATCCTTTATTAAAACTAATAGTGCTACCATCTTAGTGAGTAAAAAAATTCTATGCTTTGATTAAGTAGGTGTTACTTAGGGGTTCTCCTTAAGTTCTTTTTAGTATAATTTCCCCTCATTTTTTTAATTGTCTACTTCTTCCAATCACCAGTACAAAATAACTAATTAGTTACTAAAAACAACTAAATTTTACATGTAAAAGACAATTTTTCAATTAGTGACCAAGAGTAGTTAATTTACAATATCTTATAACATGTCCAATTTTTATTCGTATTTAGCTTAGTCATTAATTGGTTGTCTTGATTTTATTTTCTAGTAGTATATTTAGTCATAAATTTGGCCATTAATTTAGTAATTTATTAAGTCATTAATTTTCACAATTAATATCCAAATACACAATAAAATATACTATTACATGATCACTTGAGAAAACCAATTAATGACCAAAGAAATATGACCAAAATGTTGGTCGTGTTATAAGATATTGTAAATTAGTTACTAATAGTCACATATATGCCAATGTTAATCATTATTTAAAACCAATCAATGACCAACGAAATATGACTAAATTTCAGTCATGTTATAAGACACTGTAGATTAGCTACTACTAATAGTCGTATATATGGAAAATTTAGTTTCCATTTGTAATCACAAATTTATCATTCACAATAGTCATTTATCCTTTTTTGGTAGTCTCATATTCATTATATAAATGACTGATTGAGTAGTTTATATCCATTTCAATTAATTTAATTAGTAATCATTAAAAATGAATAATTTGGTCATTGTATATTCATTTTATTTGTGTTCAACATTAATCAATATAAACTACTAATTTAGTAGCTCTAGATTGATTTTATGTGTTCATTATTAATTGACTGCGACTAAATTAAAAACTTCATACAATATGCATGTTGTTCTAATTTGAAAACACAGTTACATATGTTAATTACAATACTAAATAATATCAAGTACAAATGTAAATAATTTCAACCATTTAAATTATATTATATTCGATTTCAAGTGTTACAATATGGATTTCCAACTTAATATTGGTTGGACTACAATTTACACATGAAATATTGTTTCATCTCTTCAAAGCATTATCATTGTGTTGCCAAGGCATTGCAGGTGAATTCACAACCTCTAAAGACTTGACCATCAATATATATGTGTGTGTATCATGTGTGATATTGGATTTAAGGTTATCACAAGACCAATTCTCTTCTCTCTATGCATTTGTCGTTCCATTGTTATTGTTCTCCTCTTTCTTCAATTCCTGCTTCTTACCATCAATACTCAGTTCCTCTTCTGAAAATGAAAGAATATACAATGCAAAGTATAAGAAATAAAAGGTGATGAAAACCACAATATAAACTAAAGTAGATTATAAAGAATTTATATGACATATACCTCACCACTCAGTAATGCTAATGCCATTTTTCCCTAGAAAAGTAAGAAACTTGAACAAGTTTTCTTTAGTTGGGTGATAGTGGCCACTATGTGGCCAGATGACTTGTATAAACAAAGCACATAAAACGTAGCCATAGAAACGAAAACCTTAGGAAATTAGTATTCAACCTCCAATAAAAGCTTAGGAATAATCATTCCAACTAATTCACATGATAAAATGCTCACGCTATAGATAACTTGTGAAAACAAATGGAAGGAAAAATAAAACATATAATAAATAATGTATGACAATTCCCTGTTAAAAGGAACAATATTTTCAAGGGAAAGGCTGATATATAATTATTTCTCATTATATCATGCATTTTCACATGACCACATAAATTTTATTTATTTGTGAATAAATAAAAATGAAGAAAAATAGATTTATTTATCTTCTAAACACCAATTATTGTTTTCCATTCTGATTACATGTACGTAATATGTTCTTGTTGTGTTGGACTACATCAACTTTACCTCTACAACATTTTATATGTTGTCCATAACACTTTCATGAATGAAAAGGTTGACCTAATATCGCACAAGTTAAAATTGAAATGCATCATATGATTAACTTACAGAAAGGACACAATACATGCATTGGAAAATAGTTCAAATATTTTGTACATATTGCAACAGGTAACAAACAAACTCTTTTTCAAGGATCATATGAAGCTAAAAATGTAATCAAGTTATTAATTTGGAAAAAAATAAATAACAGAGTTCATTCTTTAGTGTGAAAATACAATGTGTGACTTGCCATATAGCATAAGAACATGAAACCAACTAATATATGCAAACAGAATATCAAGATAAGTGTAACTAAAGACTCTTTCTATACAAAACAACACTAGCTCCATTTTTGTAGGATGAACATTGACATCCACATGTTTGGGTGGAAGGTACATAGACATAGATAAAAGGTCTCAATGCCTTTGGTAAGATGGCAGAGTAAAAAAAATCAATTGCTCCTTTCAATGTAGTGCACACAACTGGCATATATGTAATCATTAATACGAATTTCACATTACTAACAGCATTCTTAATGGTAAAAACAAGCATGCTACCTTCACTTAGTAGTTCATGAGTGAAAAAGTATTATCGTAGTCATAAAAAGAACTAATTCTAATATATTTAAAAATATGGCACAAAATTTTAAGATATTCATAATAAAAACTTGGAAGATCGGTATGAATTATTTGGACTCTAAAGATTAATGGTCCCATGACCAAATGAGTTCAGCACAAAATATGGAAGCTTTGAAATATTTGTGATGTTTCATCCTTGATAATGTTCCAATAGATATGTTGCATGAATTTCCAGAATAGGGGGGCCAAGGAACTCAAGGAAAGATGTATGGAAAAGTTGCAAACTCACCCCAAGCTTTCAAGTTTCAAAGAAAAAAAAAAAAAAATATTAAGTGTTTGAAAAATATAAAATTATCCAACGAAATAAACAATCATACCTAGGAATTTTAAATTAAAAAAGTGATGATACATGCATGATAGGGTTAGGATGGACACAAGTGTGTAGTGACTTAGAGTAGGGTTTAAACTTTAAATCATAGATATAAGGCATAACCAATATTTTTTCTTCAATTTTATTGTTTCTTTACTTCTTCCTTCTTACAAAAGTTATATTATTTGCAAAGGAATCCGCACATACACCTCAAGGAAAAATACAATTCTAATCCATGTAAGTGACCAAAATCTACACTTTTCAGTGTTTTCCAAGGCACCATGGTGAACTATTCATATAAAATAAATTCCTCCTTTATTTGAAAAAAATATTTGATGTAAAATAAACCTCCACAAATACAATAATGCCTAAAATAATTGGAACAATCATAATAATAATTCAAATACTAATGAAATATATTAAATTGATGAAATTTGAAGGGAAATATGAGCTACGTAAATAAACATATGTGGTATTCACTCCTTTACAAGTAGATAAATTGATATTTTGATTCAGTTTGGAAAGAGCTCACTAATTTTAACTTTCCCCCACATGCCAATCTTACAACAAGTGCATGTGCCATTTTTTGGCTTTATTACCTTGCCAATTCTCTTGATTCAACTAGTAATTTGATCATCATTACAGTGGGAGTTGTTTATGGCCTTTCAGTAAGGAAGGGAAGATATATTCGCCATCATGGATCTCTTCTTCAACTTCACTAGTGACCCACATATTTGAATATGAAACTGAAGATAACTATCACAGTTAGACCCCCAAATCAGGTGATCAAAGAAAATGTGGGAGATATGGCTAGCTCATCGCCCTTGGCCACACTCCATCACCAACATCTCCACCAACATGTTGAATCTAAGTAAGTCTAAGTCGAAATTGATATCTTGGCTTCGAAAACATCCTATCCTCAGCTCCTGTACTAGTTGCACTGATGCTTAGAACAAGCCATAGCCATTTGGAAGAATGCAAGCTTTACGGCACATCAATTTCACTACATTGGTTATAGTGCATTGCGTGTATGCATTGGTTTTATTATTCTTGTCTCTCACTCTATTGGCTTGTCTTTTATTTCTCTTGTTCTTCATTCTACTAGCTCATCCCTTTCCTTATTGTCATAGTGCTTTCTACTTCGAATCCCTCTGCACTCCAATGACACCTCTCTCAAGCCATCTGATCCAACTGGAATTTTGTTGCACAAGTTTAAATATTCCACTCTTGATGTTTCCTTCTCCTTGCATTGCAAGTTCTCCCAAAGTTGTCACAGACAGTTAAGGTTATTGGAGGATGATGACAAAAATGAAAGAGCTCTGCTCCACTTTGAGGATATCAAAAATCCATTAGAGAACTTCATCCCATATTTGGATTGTAGTCACATTCATGTCAAAATTTTTCAAAAATATTGTAATTATACGAGGATGCAAAGTCCTTTGTAGCTCACAAAATCTTAGGGTAGGAGGACGGGCATATGGAGCTCAAAGGTCATATAGGTAGACTTGAAAAGTAGGGTAAGTTCCTTACTCTCTACTCATGGCTAGCAAAAAGGGAACAATAATTTTCTGGCCCCAACAGTATCAGTTTTAGCTTTGGGGGCACTGCCTCCAATCCCCTGCCAGGGGGGGGGGGGGGCTCCCACAAATCATAGTGCCCCCCCTGGGCCCCCCTTTCAGCACAAATATTATGGGCCTATATTACAAACTAGGGTCCAATGTGGTGATACCTCTTAATAAAGAAGATAATCAAGCTCCACACCCAACATCTTGATCCATGTTCACATAAAGAGTATTGTCAAAACTTCCTTTCTTGAATCTTTGTTGAGGTAGATATCTATCAAGATGAGCATACCAAGCCCTAGGAGCTTGCTTCAGACCATATAGAGCCTTCTTTAATCTGCGAACGTAATCTTCTTTTTCAAAGATTTGAAAACCTTTAGGTTGTTCAATGCAAACTTCTTCCTCCAATTCACCACTTAGAAAAGCAGACTTAACATCCATTTGGTAGACCTTGATTTTTCTCGAGAAAGCATAAGCAAGAAACATCCTGATAGATTCCATTTTGGAAATGGGAGCAAATGTTTCTTGAAAATTGATTCCTTCAACCTATGCATATCCTTTGTAGACTAATCATGCCTTGTTCCTGGTAACCTGTTTGTCCTAATTCAATTGTTTCTAAAGACCCGTTTAGTTCCAATAACATTTTTATCCATTGGTCATGGAACCAATTCCCAAGTTTCTTTCTTCTCAATTTGATAAAGCTCTTCATTCACAGGTACTACCCAGTGTTCGTTTTGACTATCTTCCTCAAAATTGCTAGGCTCAAAAGTCGCTAATAGAGCAAGATTGCTGCGATGAACGAAGTTGTTGGCTTCTTCTAGTTCTAATTCCATCATTGATGTTTTCAATGATTTTATTTGGTGAATGATTATGTTGACACCATTCTTTTAAAACTTTTTGAGAAGTTTCTTATACGTCATATTGATCATTTCTTATTTCCTCTTGGTTGATTGTTGTTTCCTTATTTGATTACTCTTGTTCTGGAGCTTCTTCTTCATCATTCACAGATTCTAACTCAAGATCCTCCTATTTTCTTGGAGAGATGATCTCATTTTTATCCTTTAGAACACCATTTTCGTCAAAAATAAAATTTATGCTTTCACCTATTCATTTTCACCTCAAATTGTAGCATCTATAAGCCTTTCTTTTGTGCAAATAACCAACGAAAATATCTTCATCAACATGGGAATCGAATTTGCTAATTTTTTGTCCTCTTTTGATGTAACATTTACTTCCAAATATTTTGAAGTATTTGACATGATTCGGTCTTCCTTTCCATAGTTCGTACAGAGTCGTGTTATAGTTGTTCCTGATTAGGCCTCTGTTTAAGATGAATACAAAGGTATCAATTTCTTGAACCCAAAATTTATCATCTAAGTTTGAGTCATTTAACATTGTTCTAGCTATTTCTTGTACGGTTTTGTTTTTCCTTTTGGCAACTCCATTCTGCTATAGTGTTCTGGTTGTTGAGGATTGTCTCTTTATTCAATTTTCATCAAAGTATTGCTAAAATGCTTTGGATGTGAATTCTCTACCATCATCTGATCTCAGACATTTGATCTTCTAATAAGTTTCATTTTCAACCAATTCCTTGTAGATTTCTAAATATTTGAATGCCTTAGACTTTTTCTTTAGGAAACCGATGGCCATCATTCTGGTCTAATCATCTATCATTAGCATAAAGTATAATTCACCGTCTAAGCCTTTTGTTCTCATAGGACTACATAGATCAATATCTATTAATTCCAATGGACATGAAACGAAGTGTTCCTTTGTCTAGAATTCAACCTTTTTTTTGTTTGTCGTGCTGACAAGATTCACATGTCATATTGGAAGGTTTCGAAATTTTCTACATTTCTCTAACTGCTTCCTTTTTTATGATATTGACCAAATTGTCAAAATTTATATGTCCCATTCATTTGTTCCATATCCAGCTCTCATGTTCTTTTGCCAAGAAACACCCTTTAGGTGTCTTATACAAAATGTATATGTCATTTGGAGCTTTTCTTGTCGTGGCCACAATTTTACCAAACTTGCCTTTCTTGATTTCACATTTCTTTGAGTTGAATAGCATCATGTGCCCTTGATCACACATATGTCCAACACTAAGCAAATTGTGATTCATATTTTAAACCAATAGCACATCCTTTGTTAATGCATTCTTGCTTCCAATAATGACCATACTTGTTCCTATGATGTTTGAAGCCCTGTCATTTCCAAAAGACATTGTTCCATCCTTCTTTACTTTCAAGGATATGAATTTATTTTTATCTCTAGTCATATGTGTTGAGAAACCACTATCAAAATACCATCCTTGAGAGAAACACAACACCTTCCGGTCTTCTTTTTTCATATTTATTCATTTTGAGTTTGTGTGAACTCCTTTGGAATGCTTTCAAGTCTGCAATCTTTAGCTAGGTGTGCAAAGTGATTAAATTTGTAACATTCGACATCATCTCTTAGATAATAAAATATGTTGATATCTTGCTGACTAGAATATCCATTTCTGAAAATCTCCTGGAAAAATTTTCATACATGCGACATTCTATAGCTATATGTCCAAACCTTCCACATGAATAACAGTAACCATAAAATATAGGTTGATACCTGGGGGGAAATATTCTTTGAGGAACTATCTTCCAAGGTTCTTCTTGTGAGTCTTGATCTCTTTATCCAGTTGGAGAATCTACCTTTTTTTCATATCCATCTTCTTTAGTTTTCATAGAAGGAATTTACTCATTTTCATACTTTTATTTGTAACCAAGACTAGACTTGTCACTCTATGACCATTGGTTGCTCATGAGTTTGTCCAAAACCTTTGAGCGATTAGCATAGCCTTGAAGAGTTTTTTCACTTTTACTTCCTTTCGTAGAGAAACTATTTGCGCTTCCAATTCTTCTCTCTCCTTGTTTCTTTCCTTTATTTCTTTCCTAAGTGATAATTCAATTTGTTTGTAGTCTTCAACCTTTATTTTAAGATTGAGGAGCTATTCCCTTTCTATCTTCAATTCATCTTCAAGAGTGTTAACATGCTTCTTTTCGGCCTTGAGATCTTTGATAACCCTGATTACTTCATTTTGAAATTTGACTTCAGTCATTTCTTCTTTTTCATCTCCTTCTTCATCAGGTGCCTCTTGTTTATTGTGCTTGGCCATAAATGATACTCTTCTGTTGAATTCTTATTCGTTATCATTATCTTCTCTAGATGAGGAACTATCTTCTTTGGAGATGAAGCTTTTCTTAAACTATTTCTTCTTGCCTTGCTTTTTGAACTTCTTAGGATTTTTCTTCCCTTTCCTAACACCCTCTTTTTTGTGAGAAAATTTGGCTACAAAATGCCCAAACTCACCACAATCAAAACATATTAACATAATTTTACCTTTGAATTTTCCCGTACCTAGTCTCATTCTCCACGTGAAGTAGGCAAATTATTTATCTGAGAAATCTTCTTCATCTTCTTCCATTTCCTCATCCTTACAATTGCACATTTTTTCTTTTGTATTCTACTTGTCCTTACTATTCTTCTTGGATGCGGAAAATGTTGTTTCTAAGTGAGATGTTCCATGCTCTTCTTGAATCCTCACTTCATATGGCTTAAACATTGCATGCAATTCATCTATGCTGGGATTGATCATATTCGATCTATCTTCCAAGACAGATACCTTAGGGTTAAATCCTACTGGAAAGGTTCTGAGGAAGTTTCATACAAAAATATTCATTTCAATAGGTTCTCCCAAACCTTCCAATGTATTTATTGTTTCATCAACACGCTAAAATTATGCAACAATATCTTCATCTTCCCTCATTTTGAGTTGCTCAAATTTTTCCCTGCAAATTGAAGCTTTTCTTCTTTCACCTTTGAGTCATCTATATAGATATTTTCAAGCTTGCCCCATACCTCTTAGTAGTTTTGCAACTCAATACCTTAAGATAAACTGATTCAAGAAGCCCACTAATAATATGATCTTTAGCCTTTGCATCATATGCCATCCTTTGCTTACCTTGTTCATCTTGGGTTGGTATGAAGCCTTTGTCACGATTTCCCATACTTCATATCCTTGCGCCAACAAATGAACCTACATTTTTCCACTCCAAAGTGCATAGTTACTTAGATTGAAAAAAGGAACTCTATTCTTAGTATACTCCATGATCTCCTTCCTATTGTTAGACTGTTATTGAAGGAACCAAGCTCTGGTACCAATTGTTGGAAATATTGAGAGGGGGTGAATTAGTATTCCTTAACAATTAGCACTTTTAAATATTTTCATAGAATTAGTTAATATTCAATTATTATTAATGTTTATACAGTAATAAAAATAAATAAAAGAACACATTAGGCACAACAATTTTAGGTGGAAAACCCCCTATGGTTCAAAAACCACCAAACATTTTTCTAATAAATTCTTTAATCCTCAATCCCAGCTAAAATGAAAGCAACAAATTCCTTGAATTATAGAAAATAATTCTTCTCCAACTCTCTTTATAAGGATGCCCAAACACCTTGGTTTGTTCAGTAATCAATTGAATGAATGCCCCAACACCCTAGCAAGCCACAACTCACCTTAGCACCACAATACCACCCTGAAGTGTTGACATGCCCCAACTTGTAGGTGACTTCATACACCTGTCTAGCACCTCCATCTCACCCTATAATGACTGAAATAATACAAGACTATGGATTCCCAAATGAGGGACAATAATCCATGATACAATAATATGTACAATGATTTTCATGTACTTTACCAAATACCCAATCACTCTATGACCTACAACCCAAGCATGACATCATCCCAATAGTAACTCCAACACCTCCTCTTTGAATATAGGTAGAATTAATATTTCACAAATCACTCTTTTAAAATATTTAAAATGATGACTATTTTACAAATGAGTCTTTTACAACTTTACAATGATGACTCTTGGCCTTAGCAATACTTCACGGTATATAGATGGTTTTCATGTCTTCAAGGATGTCCCACTAGAATGCCTCCTTTGGTTTTATACTTCTGCTCTAAATTATTGGTTGATGATGTACTTGAATCTTCTTCTACCTGCATGCAAAATTTGTCTGGTGAAACTAATCCCAAAACAAAGCAAAATACCCTTCAGCTTACCTCTGCCTACAAAACACATGTATGTGCATAATAGTGAATAAATACAAATAAAAATTACAATGTGTACCTAGAGCATGCTTGTTACTTTTGTTGTCGACATGTTGCAACAGTAGACAAAGAGTGCCACTCTTGATATAGGCCTGGACTGTATGCAAGACTGCATCCAAAAATGACCTAAAGTTATGTAGAATAAACACTGATGATAAACCCTAGACCTGAGATGGACCAAGTTCTAAGTACAGCAAGAGAAACCATTCTATTAATTATGAAAAGAAAAGTAACATGAAATTACAACATCATATAGATTTAGTATACTTTTTGTAGAATCAAGAATATGTAGCATCAAATGTGTAGTATCAAGAGTAGGACATCTAAAATGTGGTATCAAAACTAAATGTGACGTATAAATACATAGAGATATAATCAAGACCATCTGTATGCTTACATTTTCATGCAAAAACATATGCCAGAGATGATACTCAAAATTCAAATGTAAACACTAATCATACATACCTTTCTGTAGGAGACGTACACTTGACTGTTGATATGTGGTCCTTACTGCAGTGATCCTTGAATGCCTGTTTTCCTTGCCTTCTAGGAGATCGATATTGAATCTCTTGTGTTTATGTAATTTCAGATCTTGAGGGTCTGAAATTTTGCCCTATGGTAGTGATATGAGTCCTCTTTCAACCCCAAAGGTCTGATCAATATTGGATTCTTCAAGGAAGAGATGCCCAATCACCCACGATGCCCTGATTATAGACTAGTTCAGTAGAGAGAAATTGTACGAAGTTCCATGTGTTACTTTTGCAACCATCCGACCTGAAAACAATACCAAACAAACTACAACCCATCCTCTTTCTATCATTATTTACTAAATTTGAACCCAATTCCTAGATAGAAAATTATGCTGATTTTCCCAATCTCACCTGTTTAACATGGAATTTGGGAGCCTGCAAAAACCTAAACTTCCTCAGATCATATCTCCGAAAATATAGCGAACAAGATCTGAAATTAGGTCACAATGTTAATCAATATTTCAGTGCAAATGGGTTTTAATCTTAGCTTTTAAATGCAAAAAAGATGCTATATCGAAAATGCCATGATGACCTATTTGAAGCCTCAAAATCCCTACTAGAAGAGGATATGAGGGTCACTATTTATCTTAAAGTCTTGAGTTGAGAGAGTCCTCAGTAATTGAAAATTGGAGATATTTTAGGAGAAGAAAAATAACTAATTATTGACTGTTCAATGACCACAACCAATTATGAGTGCCATGCCACAACCCCATAAGGTTTCAACCCACTAACTGAGGGTACTAACTTAAAACACAAATATCTCTAAAATCGTGAAGAATTACGTGGCATGCCATATATCAACAGAATCATATCAACGATTAGAATCCATCTAGAAGATCCTTGACTTAGAATAGAGTAAGTTTTCATGTAAAAATTCTCATGCAATATTGGGCTAGCCCCTGTTGTTGTTTGGGTTGACATCAATGACAACCATTGATCAACACTAGAAAGACAAATGACATGGCCTTTAGCCTTACATCTTCAATATTTACTATTAGTGATTCACATACAAGAAAAATATGTGTATAAGGGTGTTTGACTAGTGCACTAACAATATTATATAATCTTTTCTCATGCATTTGTTTATTTCTGTTGGGTAGCGGATCCCCCGTGTAATGGTTTCGGGGTTTAAAGCCCACAATTGTGGGGTATTGGTATTGTAAAGGCTCCGTGAAATGTGTGGAGCATGAATTGCAATGAGTCAAGTCGAAGGGTAGTCTGCCTAAAATTAATGTAAGATAATAGAAAGTGATTCAGCCTACCCATGGTCCGCGGACCATGGGAATGTACAAATAAAGCAATGCTTTAGGTGTATAGGGCAGTTTTGTGAAAGTTGGTAGATCTGATCTAAAGTGATATGGTTTTTTGAATGCGGTATTTGATCTGAGTCTGTAAGTCCGAGTTTTGGGTTGTAGTAGGAGATGGAGGCTCTGCAGCTGTGTGCACGGAGGCCTAGTAGAGTCCACAACTGTGTGCGCGGACCCCTGCAGCCATGTGCACAGGGTAGGAAGTGGATTGTTACTGGAAAAGGCATTAATAAAGGTAAGTTGGTTTTGGAATATTGTGTATCTATTTCTATATTACTGTTTATGCATTTGTTTACGGTTTATGATGGCGCGCATGTTTGTTTATGTTAAATGGTAACTGAAATTATTGGGCCTACTTAATTTAATTCAAAATCTATAATAATACTAAGCACAGAAAGGGTAAAGAACAGTTGCACTCGTCATCCAAGCCACGCAAAGGTAGTTGCTCTGAACACATGGCTGCACAGAAGTAGCGCCGCATGTAGGTTTAGTTCATGAACTCTCAAGACCTCATCAAGACATCGCTAGGGTGCGGAAACCTGGTTCCAGCAGACTCCCATACTACCTCAAGTGAGACCTCAGTCCGAGCTCCGCAGAATATTGCCAAAAGGGCCAGTAGTTTCGGGATTTCTTTGGCTAAACATTTTTGAACCTGGGTCAGGCCTCAATAAGCCAACAAATGGTTCCGTTGCTGGGACCAAGATCTTCCTAAGGGATGTATATTGTTGTAACATTGGAACCCTATGAAGAAGGGAATTGAAGGGTGATCACATTAAAGATTGGAACGACGCGAAGTGGAAAGGTCTACAAAGGTATCGAAGGGTTAGCAAGCAGCCCTTTAGTTTCACCTCCACGAGCAAGCGAGGAAGAGCACACTATGGTGTCTCCAAGTAGTATGGTTAGTTTGATCAAGCAGCGCATCTCGCAGTCACCCTCTCTGCTTATACTCGGTTCACCTCCTTGACCTCCATCTTCACCTACACCATCTCCACCAAACAAATAGTTCAGTATGGAAAGTGCGATTAAGCTACCCGTATTTATAGGAGTAGGAAATGAGGACCCGGATCAGTTATGGTTCATGGTAAGACCAGTATGGGAAGCACAAGGGGTTACAGATGATAACATTAAGAAGGCTACCTTGGTAAGCGTGTTGCAGGATCATGCATTGACATAGTATATCAAGCACTTGAAGGATCACCCAAATGCATGAATAACAGAGATTTAGATTGCGTTGAATAGGGAATTTAGCCTGCTGAAATTAGAAATGTAGTCAATCATCGGATTTAAGGAGATCGCAATGCTTCCTCGAAAAACCCCTTGGGATATAGATCAAAGGCTGAAAAAGTACGATCCGTGAGGCTAATATGACACTGACAAATGCACAGCACCACGCGTGGTTTATGGCATCTTTGACACCACACCAGAGGATGACATTGTGACAACAAAAGCTCTCAACCTAGGCAGAAGCATTGGAAATGGCGATGAGGTTGCATGAAACACTGATACAGGATTCGGGGTTGGGAGTCAAAAAAATCCACGCGCAACTACGAAACCTATGCTCGGAGATGTAGAGTTTGAAGAAAGATAGGGTTCCCCAGTTAGAGGTGCGTGAAGAAGTGTGGTGTATAAAACATAAAGGCTAGGGCCATGATAAGGATCACTGTCCAGTATTTGGGAACTATTTGGCAGGAGGGGGACCGATGCCATTGAAACCAAAGGCACAAGTAGGGCCGAGTGCGACACCCATGCTTTGGTGCACGATTTGTTAGGTGGGAGGGAAGCACGCGATGAACAACTATCACCTGTTGTAGAAGTATACCCAGACTCCGCAACAACTGTATTGTAATTTCTATAGATTAGTGGGCCATGATGAGTAGACATGTTGGAGCTATGAGCTAATGATAGATAGGACCCCAGCTTATCAAATGCAGACAGAAACGCGAGGCTTCGATCCAGCAACAACAATAGCACGAGGTGGATTTCAAGGGTGAGGTCGAGGACGAGGAGGAATGGGCCCCAAAAGGGGCTACAGACAGCTAATATGTTACAATTACAGAGGACCCAGGTACTACTCTCATGATTGTACCAACCAAACAAGAATATCTTGTCTGTACTGTGAGTAGTTTGATCATGAAATGGTAGATTATCCAATGTTGATTGCACAAATGTGTGGAAACGTAGTATAGCCTATTCCAACACAAACTATCCAAATCATGAGGACTGAACTATGCGAAGAAGACCCCAACATGAATATGGTGCTTAGAAGTGACGCAACCATTAGGGAAGATAAGGGAAAGCAACCTAAGGATGATACATGGGTTGGCAAGGCTCCTACTGTAGGTTTTAACCCCGTACAGAAATTACCTGCATACAAATTCTAAATCAGAGGAAAAATAAAAATGCGAGAGCATAACCCATAAAACACGTATACACAAACATTTCCCACTGGATCCCCAAACCGGGACTACCAGCTTGATTTTTCATTATGTTCCTTTCAATGTTACAATACATATTTATACATGTCGAAGCATCCAACACCATGGACCGAAAACCATCGCGTCGAAAAACCATGGACCGAAAACCATCGCGTCCAAAAAACATGTGCGAAAATCATGCACAAAACCATAGGTGGGTCCGCCTAACCTAACATAGGGTCCAAAACCAAAATTTTCTGGGGCGCTGCCCC